>APFE031509057.1:7847-52067 GCA_000404065.3 Pinus taeda | reverse complement strand
TGATCCCAAAACTGTGAAGGAAGCAGTAGATTCAGAGGATGGAAAACTCTGGAAAGAGGCCATGGTTGATGAAATGGCATCTTTGCACAAAAATGAGGCTTGGGATCTGGTGGAGTTTCCAGATGGAAGGAAACCCATTAGCAGCGAATGGGTGTTTAAGAAGAAGATAAATGCAGAAGGAAAGGTGGAGAAATACAAAGCTCGGTTGGTAGCAAAAGGTTATTCCCGAGTGCCGGGAATTGATTTTGGTGATATTTTTTCTTCTGTTACCAAGGTAACTTATATTAGCTTACTTTTATCTATTGTTACTTCTTTTGATTTTGAGGTAGAACATATGGATGTGAAGACAACATTTCTTCACAGGGATCTGGAAGAGGAAATCTACATGAAGAAACCTGAAGATTTTGCGATGAAGGGTAAGAAAGAACTGGTATGCAAGTTAAAGAAGTCTCTGTATGGGTTTAAACAGTCACCAAGGATGTGGTATCAGAAATTTGATACATTTATATGGGGACTTGGCTTCACCAGAAGCAAAGTAGATCACTGTGTGTATTTTAAATTAATTGGTGACCATGTTATTTATTTGGTCTTGTATGTGGATGATATGTTGATGGTTGGAAATGACAAAGGAATTATCTAGGATTTGAAGACACAATTGTCCTCCAAATTCGACATGAAAGATCTTGGTGGTGCAAACTATATTTTGGGCATGGAAATTAAAAGAGATCGGGCAAAGAGGAAGCTCTAGTTAAATGAGAGGAAGTATGTCAAGACAATATTGCAGAAATTTAATATGCAGGATAGTAAACTGGTGAAGGTTCCTATTCCTGTAGGTGTAAAATTATTTGTTGAACAGTGTCCTAAGACACAAGAAGAGGAAGAGGACATGTCTCGTGTTCTATATGCAAGCATTGTCGATATCCTGATGTATGCAATGGTCTATACTAGACCAGACATTTCACATGTAGTGGGAGTATTGAGCAGGTTTATGTTAAAACTAGGAAAGGAGATTGGATAGCAGTGAAGTGGGTTTTGAGGTATTCATGTGGCACTAGTGATTATGGTTTGTGTTACCAAGGAAGACCACGATTGGATAGAGTGTTAGATATTCGTGGCTTTGTTGATGCAGACTGGGCTGGAGATATGGATCAGAGAAGATCTACAAGTGGGTATGTGTTTAACCTATTTGGAGGTGTAGTCAGTTGGATGAGTAAGAAAAAATTTGTAGTGGCACTATCAACAATAGAGGTAGAATACATGGCAGACACTCATGCAAGCAAGGAAGCAATTTGATTGCAGAGATTGTGTTCAAGTATGGGGTTAGTACAAGAAGCTACAAGGATAGATTGTGATAGCCAAAGTGTAATTTTCTTGGCAAAGAACCCAGCATATCATTCAAAGACAAAGCACATTGATGTTTAGTATCACTTTGTGAGGGATATGATAGAAGACAAAAAGGTGTTGCTGGTAAAGGTGGACACTTTGAGGAATACTACAGATGCATTGACAAAATCTGTGAGCTTTGAGAAGTTCTCATGGTGTAGAGAAACAATGGGCATTGTAGGGCTGGATAAATGACTAAGCTCTCTTGTGACCCCCTGTGGAAAGAGAAAAACAAGTGGGAGAATGGTTGGTTGTGTTATATTCTTTCCACGACTAGCCCACGTAGTTAATTAGGGGGTTAGAGGGGGGACATAGCCCCCCCTTCGTTGCATCGATTGCATAGCGGAGGGTCACAAGGGGTTTGAGGGGTGCAGGTAACCCCACTCTATGGGGTCTGGGGCAGCACCCCAAAATATTTTTGTTTTGGAACCTATGTTAGGTTGGGTAGACCCACTTATGGTTTTGTGCATGATTTTCACACATGTTTTTGGACGCGATGGTTTTCAGTCCATGGTTTTGGACGTGATAGTTTTCAGTCCATGGTATTGGATGCTTCGACATGTATAAATATGTATTGTAACATTGAAAGGAATATAATGAAAATTCAAGCTGGTAGTCCCAGTTTTGGGATCCAGGGGAAAATCTCTGTGTATATGTCTTATGCTCTCACATTGTTTATTTTTTGTGTTTTCGAATTCGTATGCAGGTAATTTCTGTACGGGGTTAAAACCTACAAATGCCTTGTCTGTATGAGGATAGTCCCAGAACAGGAAAAAAAATAAGTCATCAAGTGGGAGATTAAAATTTAAAGGGAGATCTAAATCTCCAAGAAAACATGTAAAGGCAGTTTGTTGGAAATGTGAAAAGGAAGGGCACTACAAAAGGGACTATAAATCTAAATATCGTGACAAAGTAAAGGGATTTGATGATGCTCCTTCTGTAAAGGAAAAAACCACCTCAGATGAAGGTGGGGATGTGTACTTGGCTTCTTCAAGTACACATGTAGATCATGAGGCATGGTTGATTGACTCAGGTGCATCCTTTCACTTCACTCCCCATAGACAGTGGTTATGCGAGTATGAGAAATATGATGGTGGTGATGTCTTCTTAAGGGATGATAGGAAGGCTAGAATCGTTGGTCATGGAAAAGTAAAGCTGAAGTTGTAAGGTGGAAGGGTTAGAACATTTCGAGGTGTTCTACATATTCCTGCATTGGCCAGAAATCTTATTTCCGTAAGCAAGCTAGATGATGTAGGTGTAAAAACACTGTTCGAGAAGGATACCTGCAAGATGGTTTGGGGAGCACTGGTATTGACGCGGGGAGTTCGGATTGGAACTCTGTACAAATTGCAAGGTAGCACTGTTGTTGATGGGTGCAACAGTTTTGTTGTTTTCGAAAGTGGAGCAGAAAATCTAGTGGTCTCTAGAGAGAAGACCATACTATATATTTAGTCAATTTAGTGTCCTAAATTGCTTGCATAAATTATCAAATAAGGTTTGTAAGTTGATGAAGTGTGGTGCAATATATGTGCTTAGTTAACCTTTTTCTTACTTCGTTGTTTTGTATTTTATGTTGTTTTTGGAGGGTTTCTGTTCTTTGATGTCTAATAATGTACAACCTAAAACTATGAGAAAATTTAAGTGAATCTAATTAATTTTAAATAAGGAAATGTTCCTAAGTTAATCTAATTTCCTAAAGATGGACCAAGAACTATTGACAATTAGAACCTAATAAAAAGAACAGAGCATCTATCTTATCTTATCATTAGTTCTAATCCATGAATCTAATTCTTAAAACCAAGAATGAAATTGATGCAGAAGGTAACTCAGTAATTGCATTCATTAAACATTCAACCATTCAATTTTGGAATATGATTAAATAGATTTCCTTGAAATGATTATTTGGAATATCAGTGATGCAACTAAGTGAGGATCTGAAAGCAAAAAGGTAAAAGCATGTAAAACTGACTGTAAACAACTAATTTATTTTTGACTTTCTCCAACATTTAAATGTGAAGCATTACCCTCTTGAAGTGCTGTACAAGAAATCAATTATACCTTAGTTCCTATGTTCCTAGGAAAATAACAATGTACTAAGTAAATTCAATCACTATATGAATTAGACATTTAACCATTTAGTTTAAGATCATCATCATCTTGAAATGGATTTTGAAAACATCCATTAACACAGTTAATTGACAATTTTGTTCTAAGAAAATGAATGAGAAAACAATAAGAAAACTAAGCAACTATATATTCTTATTCAGTTTGGAACAATGTTGTTTTTCTCCACGAAATATCTTAGATTAACAAGGCTTCACAATTGTGATTTATCATTATGCTATTGATTAAAAACTGAAATGAAATATCATCTTAATTTAGAAAGCAAATTTGATGAAAATAGAGAAATGGAAATTTAACTAAAAACAACAAATGAAAAACCTCCTTCAATGCAGGGGCCCTTTGCAACTGGCGTGGCTAGAATTCTAGCTAGTTAAGGATGCACTTTAAATGATCATTGGCAACACAAAATTTGTATTATGAAAAAAAAAAGTCTGAATACAGAGTATCAACAAAAATCATGAAATTAACATGTAATTCCTTCTAACTTCTCCTCAGTTCCATGCAACTGATATTTAAAGGAAAATAACATAATTGTTTATGAGATAAACTTGCTATAGGTGGCTAATTCAAATTAAATTTAACATGATTGTTTATGAGATAAACTTGCTACAAGTGACGAATTCAAATTGTAATAGGATTGTTTAAACTTTTGATTAGCTACGGGTGGCTAATTCGAATTAGATTTGCAACAGAACTATTAGACTCTGGATTAGCTACGAAAGAGAAAATCAAAAGTCCTACTGCTTTTGGATAATGTACTTTGACTCCATCTTTGACCATGACCTTGGTCTTGCTTTTTCGTTAATCTGGATCGAGTGAATAGGATAGAATTCATGTGGAGATGATTCTAGAGATGCCCATGTGGTGCAATTCTTCATTTGACACCTAGAACCTACCAAACCATGAGAGTAGCTACATAATCCATAATTAGCTGCAGAATAGGCTGCGTTCTGTAGCTAATTTGCAAAAATCTATTCAAATAGCAAAAACATGGAAATATAATATGAAGATCATTTTAATGCTTTCCTTAAGACAAAACCTAGCATTTATCATTGATTGGGTCTGTAATGTTATGAGAAAGTGAGGTGAAAAGGTGAGAAAAAATGTCAAGGAGAGGATACTTCTGAGTTTCAACACTATGGCATCAAAGGCTTGGACACATTGGAGAGAAGAGCCTTCGAATACTTCATGGTAAAGGTATGGTAGAAGGTATGTGTAATAGCTCTCTGGATTTTGATTTTTGTGAAAATTGTGTAAATGGGAAGCAGAACCGGGTGAGTTTACCTTATGGTGGTAAGAGGGCGAAACAGATATTATAGCTTGTGTATAGTGATGGGTTTGGACCTGTGAAGGTTCCATCACTGGATAAGTTTGTGTACTATGTATTTATAGATGAATTCTCAAGGAATACATGGATATATTTCCTTAAGAAGAAATTTGAAGTTTTTGACAGGTTTAAAGAATTTAAGGCTCTAGTGGAAAACCAGACAAAGAAGAAGATAAAGGTGTTGAGGACAGATAACAATGGAGAGTTTTACAATAAGGAATTTCAAGAATTTTGTAAGAAGTGTGGTATAGAATGAAAGAAGACTACTCCATACACACCTAAGAAAAATGGAGTTGCAGAAGTAATGAACAAGACAATGATTGAAAGGGCAAGAAGCATGCTCAGTGGTGTTGAGTTAGGACAAGAATTCTGGGCAGAGGTGGTGGAGACAACATGTTACCTGGTCAACAGATCACCTTCATTAGCATTGGAGGATAAGACTCCACAAGAGGTATGGACTGGTAAGAAACCCTCTCTTTCACATCTAAGGGTATTTGAATGTGATGCATATGTGCATGTTCCACAGGAGAAAATGATAAAGTTGGATAGTAAATCTGAAAAGTGCATCTTATTGGGTATAATGATGGTTTAAAGGGTTATAATCTTTGGAACCCAGTAACAAGGAAGGTTGTATACAACCAAGATGTGTTTTTCAAAGAGGTGAAAGATGTTATTAAACATGAAGTCCCATCAAAGGAACGTAAGAAGATAGAGTTTGAGATAAAGAGGAAGAATGAGACTCTACAGCAAAAGAGGAATCAGAAGATGAAGAGCCACAAACTTTGGTTGTGAGAAGATCAGTTCGAGAAAGAAGGCATCCATAAAGGTATATTCCATATGGTTTATGTTCAAATTTTGCTTTATCTATAACTGATGACGATCCCAGAACTGTGAAGGAAGCAGTAACTCCAGAGGATGAAAAACTCTGGAAAGAGGCCATGGTTGATGAAATGGCATCTTTGCACAAAAATGAGGCTTGGGATCTGGTAGAGTTGTTGGCTAAAAGGAAACCCATTAGCATCAAATGGGTGTTCAAGAAGAAGAAAAATGCATAAGGAAAGGTGGAGAAATACAAAGCTTGGATGGTAGCAAAAGGTTATTCCCAGGTGCTGGGAATTGATTTTGGTGATATATTTTCTCCTATTGCCAAGGTAGATTCTATTAGATTACTTTTATCTGTTGCTACTGCTTTTGATTTTTAGGTATAATAGATGGATGTGAAGACAACATTTCTTCATGGGGATCTGGAAGAGGAGATCTACATGAAGTGACATGAAGGATTTGCGGTGAAGGGTAAGCAAAGACTAATATGCAAGCTAAAAGAGTCTTTGTATTGGTTAACAGTCACCAAGGATGTGGTATAAAAAATTTGATACATTTATATGGGGACCTGGCTTCACCAGAAGAAAAGCAGATCACTGTGTGTATTTTAAATTAATTGGTGACGATGTTATTTATATGGTCTTGTATGTGGATGATATGTTGTTGGTTGGAAATGACAAAGAAATTATCCAGGATTTGAAGACCCAATTATCCTCTAAATTCGACATGAAAGATATTGGTGGTGCAAACTATATTTTGGGCATAGAAATTAAAAGAGATTGGACAAAGAGGAAGCTCTAGTTAAACTAGAGGAAGTATGTCGAGACAATACTACAAATGTTTAATATGAATGATAGCGAACTGATGAAGGTTCCTATTCCTGTAGGTGTGAAGTTATTTGTTGAACAATGTCCCACGTCATAAGAAGAGGAAGAGGACATGTCTCATGTTCCATATGAAAGTGCAGTCGATAGATTGATGTATGCAATGGTCTATACCAGACCAGACATTAGACATGCAGTGGGAGCATTGAGCAGGTTTATGTCAAAACCAGGGAAGGAGCATTGGACAGTAGTGAAGCGGGTTTTCAGGTATTTGTGTGGCATTAGTGATTATGGTTTTTGCTACCAAGGAAGACCAGGATGGACAAAGTGTTGGATATTCGTGGCTTTGTTGATGTAGACTGGGCTAAAGATTTGGATCATAGAATATCTGCAAGTGGGTATGTGTTTAACCTATTTGGAGGTGCAGCCAGTTGGATGAGTAAGAAACAATTTGTAGTGGAACTATCAACTATAGAAGTAGAATACATGGCATCCACTCATGGAAGCAAGGAAGTAGTTTGGTTGTAGAGATTGTGTTCAAGTATGAGGTTAGTACAGGGAGCTATAAGGATAGGCTATGACAGCCGAAGTGCAATTTTCTTGGCAAAGAACCCTCCTTATCATTCAAAGAAAAAGCACATTGATGTTCAGTATCACTTTGTGAGGGATATGATAGAAGGAAAAAAGATGTTGCTGGTAAAGGTAGACATTTTGAAGAATACTATATATACATTAAAAAAATCTGTGAGCTCTGAGAAGTTCTCTTGGTGTAGAGAAACAATGGGCATTGCAGGGCTGGATAAGTGACTAAGCTCTCATGTGGAAAGAAAACAACAAGTGGGAGAATGTTGGGTTGTGTTATATTCTTTCCACGACTACCTTCCCTAGTTAACCGAGGGATTAGAGGGGGGGCGGAGCCCCCCCTTTGTTGCGCTGATTGTGCAGTGAGGGAGTCACAGGGGGTTTGAGGGTGGCGGGTAGCCCTCCTCTGGGGCCCAGGGCAGCGGCCCGGGGATTTTTTTTGTTTGGACCCTATATTAGGTTGGGCAGACCTACCTATGGTTTTGTGCATGGTTTTCGCACATGGTTTTGGATGCAATGGTTTTTGGTCCATGGTATTGGATGTTTTGGCATGTATAAATATGTATTGTAACATTGAAATGAACATAATGAAAAATCAAGCTGGTGGTCTCGGTTTTGGGATCCAGGGGAAAATCTTTGTGTATATGTGGTTTATGTGTTATGCTCTCGCATTGTTTATTTTTTGTGTTTTAGAATTCGTACATGTAAGTAATTTCTGTACGGGGTTGAAACCTACAACCTCGAAGTGCCAAAAACTTGGCAACTATGTAGTATACCCATCGTGATATGTAGTCCAGATCCTCCCTTAAGAATTAATGGAAGGTTTCCTTGAGATTTTCTTGAGAAAAGTGAGCTTAAAACTCTAATTTATAGGTCAGCGCAATTGTGAAACTACTCTCTCATGTTGATGGCATTGGTAGGCTGCACCATATGAGCCTTGCGCTGCAAGCACGGATTTTGCCTGGATACTCGTGTTGATCCCTAAAAGGAATTTTTTCCCAAAGAGGAGGAAAATATTCATGATCTAGAGGCTTCTAGAGCGACAAGTTGGATGATGTTCATTGTGGATGTGGTATAATTCTCCCAATATTACCCTTTAATATTATCTCTATGAAATTCCTCCTTAAGATGAGGACCTTCCCCTATCTTTGGTGACATCCTAACTCCCTCTCCTTGCGTATATATTCATTCCCCTCCATTCCCAAATGATTGGTCTCTGATTATTTTCACCATTCTGCTAAGATAGTGCCTACATTCTATTCACTTTCGCTTGGAGAAGGAGTGCTTGGAGTGCTTGAGTTTGGACTTGGACATTCACTCAAGGAGGGCTACTAACATCAAGGCCTGGGCTGTATGCTTCCTCTTTTGTTTATTAATATATACAACTACTGGTTCACTTTCCATAAATGCTTGTGCCAATTCTTCATTTATCTTAATGCTCCTTGATCTGTTAAGTGGATTTCACTTGATTATGTTTGTTGCATTTTTATGCATTGTTGTGTTTTTGGTCTCTTGTGCAAGTATTCAAACGTTGTGAGCAGCAAGGACTGAGCCTGAGGAGAAAGTGATCAATATTTTCAGCAAAGGAGCACATTATAGCATCAAATTGAGGTATGTCTCCTTCCTTTTCTCTTATTTCAAATTGTAATCTAGGAAAGTGTCTTGTAGATTGTCTCCTTTGTTGCTAGACCCACTCATTGGGCTAGAGCGATAATCTCTATCTTCAGAGAGGATTTACCTACACAACAATGTTTTTTCATATCGACATGCCATATGCCATTGTAGATTTATCAAAACAAACTATATGTTTCCATGTGTCCGGCTAGAGGAGAGAGAAAAAGGGCATGCCCACCTTTGGTTTTGCGATGAAATCCTTTGTTAATCATTTTCGGGGATCCTCAACAGTTTTTAATGCAATCAAAACTTTTACGATATTGCAACTTTTAAAAGGTTGTCACATGTTTAGAGGTTCCAGTCCTCCAATCATCGACCTTCCAATGTGCCAATGCTCTGATATGAGATCTTTGATCTGCTATTTTTGATATATCGGACCTATGATATGCGATGTACTTATATTCCATGATGCTCTGATGCATCAATTGCCAATATGCTTGAACCTCTGATATGCTATATCTGATATATCAGACCTCTGATATGAGATGCGTCGATATGCCATGGTGCTCTAATTTGTGAGCGTCGATCTCTGATGTCGTTGGACATCCGATATGAGATTTCTGATATTGAACCTTTGATATTCCTTCTTTCCTAAAGCTTGAATCCTTGAAACTTCAGAAGACCATATCTTTTGATCTAGGAGTCCCTTTTTGGACTTTGACATATCGTTGGAAATCTTGTTCGGAGTACTTTCCAATGGACAGGGTTTGATTTAGTCTTTGAGTCCTTCTATGGCTTGGAATATGACTACAAACTTCTCTTCTCTTTTGCACTCTTTTGATCATTGAAAACAAATTTTGTAGTAGGTGACAACATTGGCTCCAACTGGGGACAGTGTCTTGCTGGAAAGGTGGTGAGAACCTGTAGAGTAGTAGTCTTTACCATTAGGCCTGGAGTCAAAAATATAATGAACCTATATAACTAGAAAATATCCATGGGACTTTATTTGCTGGGAGTCTTTTCCTCATAATACTGAAATGCATAAATATATACTCTAACAATTGGCAATGAAATGCTCAACTAGTGGGATTATTTATATACCAATACTCCTTATGGTTAGGGCTCAGTTCACCCAAGTGAGGTCAACCTTCCAAGGGTACCAGGATAGAATTTGGGTGCTAGACCTAATGCGTCCATGTTGCTAAAATTTAAAAATCAAAACAAGCATGCACCATGAAAAATAGTCAAACAAAAAACTTGATGCATACCCCAGAAACAACATCTATTGCTGACTAGTTTCTTCTTAGTTAGGGCTGCCACATACACTACTTGGAACTTTTTCTTTTTCACAGATGGACTTACAAGGGGGAGGTGATTTCCATTCTTGAGGAATTTTGTCTCAAAGTAGCTTGATATGAGGACTCCTTCCCCTTTTTAGCTGACTTAGGAGGCTCTTGGAAGGAAATGCCTTCATTTTGGTCTTGTCCCCTTGATCTCTTTCTAGATGACCAAAGATCACATTTCTTGAGCAGCTGAGCCAACTTGAAATCAATGAACTGCTTACAACAATCATCAATCTTATCATCGTTTAGTATTGCATCAATACAATCCTCCTCTTCTTCATACATTCTGACTTCTTGTTCTTCATCAGAGAAAAAGGAATATAGGTCCCCTTGAACTTCATTGGCACGTTGTATGTGCTCCTCCGGAACATATTTTATATATAATGGAGGATGGATGGGTATTGTTGTTCTTTCTTCTCCCTCCGGGGAGGCATTCTGTATTGGGGATTGAAACCTCGAGTAGCATCCTAGAATTTTTGTCGTCGAAGGTTTTCATTTTCTAGCTCCAATTTATTAGTTTCTTTATTAACCTCTCCATCTCCTCTATATTCTCTTCCATGACTTGACAATGGAGTTGTTAGGATGTTTACAATAAGATTGAAATAGTGGAGTCACAAAGGTGAGATATCTTCAACCCACACTTGCCTTGCTCACCTGACAAAGGGAATGTAAAAATTGTCATACCCAGGGTAGTGGAGGCTGCGGGGATGGGACCCTGGTAGGAACAATTGCATAGTTTCAGGAAGCAAGGGGGACTGGGCAACTGAGTCTCCATAATGCACAACTCAGGGATGATTGAAGGATATAATTACATAGTTTCTGGAGGTTGTGGGGTTCCGTAGAGGGAAAAGACATTGGGAGAAGCATCTTCGCAGTTTTGGGTGCCAAGGGAGGCTGGGCTTCTGTGCATTGCACAGTTCCAGTAGGAAAGGGAAAATATTTAGGTTTGAATATGTGAAGTTGAAGATGTGAAGTGCATAGTTCAAGGTAGACAGGGAGATACAGCTACCACATGAATTCCGCTGGTCCCAGATGAAATTTTCGCTCGATAGTCTTCGAAAAGGCAGATTTCGTCACCTAGTTAGCCACTCTTCTCATTTTGCAAGACAAATAACAGAGAAATTTTCAAGGATGCCTAACTTGGTCATTTTTCAGTCTATTTGAGCCCAAGGAGAGCCAACATAGGGGTTTTTGGGTGTTTTGAACAAAATGGAAACATCAGTTCTGTGATTTGAGTATTGTATCTTGGAAATTTTGCAGAGCCAAGTCCTTTTGTGTTGGAGAGAAATATTATTTTCAAGAAATGTGGAGACCTTTCTAGGCATGGAAAGAGACCAGAAGGGGTTTTCTAGCCTTCCAGAAGCATCTGTAGTAGTTGTTTATTCATCAGAGTATCCATTTTCAGTCTATTCTCAGTATGTTGGTGAGAAAAGACAATTTCAAGACTTCATTATGAAGTCATTGTTTTATGCCTTTTTTATCTTAGAATGAGTACAAGGACATGTTGCGTCATTCAATGTGAGAGTCCTTTTTCTTTTTTTGATATCATTTCTTTGCTAAAGGGAGTCAACATGTGAGTGAGAGTTCATTGAAGGAGAACAGTTCTTTGTAATATATACAAGTGTCACTCTAGATGGAGGATTACTCTATGAGTCAAAGATTTGTGATGTACTCTTTTTGTTGTTGAGATCAATAAAACGGCCTAGCAATTGGGCTCAAAGAAGTAGCCCAAGAGGGGTGAACTTCATTATCACATGGTTGTTCCTTTTTACCATGATGAATTGCATATGATTTTGTTTCATCTTTAAGTTCATAGAAAACTTAACTATTCATAGTTGGAAAAGTTGCAAACTAAGTTAACGTTTGAAGACCCAAATTTAGGATGAAAAGTGTTAGAGGACAATCGATTTTTATTTTTAGATCACCTAAAGACTTACAAATTGAGTTAAAAAGTGAACACACCCCTATTTTGTTTAAAGAATTTCTGTATAGAGAAAATAATTAAGCTTGTCTTTTGACTATATCCTCCTCATACAAATTGATATTTTTGGAGTTCTAAAATTATATTAATATGAAAATATCACCATGCCTCCTTAAATTGTGTGATCATAAATGCATGTCTTGAAAATATCCTTAACTCACATACAAAAGAATATCATACATCAATTTACTCAAAAATTAAATATTTCAATTAAATTAGTGTTTTCGTAAAAATAAATGTATGATAATTATCCTTAATTAATATGAATGAAAATTGAATAATAAATCTATAAATTAAATTTTTAAAGATATTGGTTGTTTATAAAGTAAAGGCCAAAATTTAACTAAAAATAAAACCTTGAAATTGAATAGTAACATTAATTTTCAACATATTTTAATTAAAATATAATAAACCATTCCATTTTTTTAAGAAATCAAAACACAAACCAATATAAAATTGTTAATAGGACTTTCATAATTTTAATTTAATTATCAATCATGACTAGGGAATCCATATAAATTGAATGGTTGGTAAACTCTGATAGCCATTAAAACATCAAAATACTTACTAAACAATACATTCCACATTGTTTAAAAAAAAGGGAAAAAAAAACATCATTAAATTATAACTTTATTTAAAATTATTAATAAATTTTTAGTGTCTATTTTGGACTAAGGCTTCCAAATTTTTAGTTTAATTATAAATAATTATTAGGTGGATGGTAGAATTTTTTTTTTCTAAGTAAAAGTAATCTATTAATATGTACAGAAAGATACAAAGAGGACAAGGCCTCGACCAAGGTATCTTAGAGTATCAACAAAATTTGGATTGCCCCAACATTGGGGAAACCAGTCCAGTGAGAGTAGAAACCTCAAAAATGGTATCACTTATCAAGTCTATACCCCACAAAAAAACAGTAAGATGGTTCCTTGACGATTAGTCCAGATATGAAGCCAAAACCCAAGCAACACTAGCAAAAAACAAAAAGACCAGATAATGAACACCAAGGCATCCACAGCCAGCCTCGAACTATCATCAGGCAACCCTTGCCCATTCTCCATCCCTTGGTTTCCGCCCCTTGGATTCTGCCAATGCGATACTGTGATGTGATCGGATCGCAATCGCATAGCACTATAAGTAAAGGCCTTGCCCTTAGGTCTCCCCGTTCTGTGATCCGCCATTGGGTCCACGTCATCGCATCACACACGTGAAAGTGTGAAGGATCCACCCCTTGGTTTCTGCTGATGCGATATTGCGATGAGATTTGATCGCAATCACATATCGCTATAAGTAAAGGCCTTGCCCTTTGGTCTCCCCATTCTGCGATCCGCCGGCGGGTCTGCGTCATCACATCCCACATGTGAAAGTGTGAAGGCTCTACCCCTTGGTTTCTGCTGATGTGATATTGCGAGGCGATCTGATCGCAATCGCATATCGCTATAAGTTTAGGCCTTGCCCTTTGGTCTCCCCATTCTGCGATCCGCTGATATGGCAATGCGATCTAATTGCAATCACGTATTGTTGGTTATGGATCTGCGATCTTCCATTACTGTTGCATTAAAGAGAGCTGAAGTCTGAGGCATGTTGGAGCATGCTAAGGCATGAACCAGAGCGGAGGATAGGATATGATATCTGGAACCACTTAAAACAATGCCAATGAACCCTGCGCTTCTCAAATACAGAGATCCGTTGATTTGAAGCCAATTATCCGGCTTGTCCTGGGTAGGCAGGTGTCGCCCCATCTCGCCCCACCCCTATCCCGTCATATTTAACACCCTTCTATACACTCACATCTGGGAGAGCTGCATCCCTTTGGACCAGTATTTTTCACTCCTGATTTTGATCACAATTCTGAATTATGTCTAGAGCTCTAGTGAGAAGAGTGTGCCCATTTTCCACCCCCAAATTGGATATCAACGACCTTGTTTCCTTCCCGTTTAATGTGATTGAATATGATGGCATGATTGGTGTGAAGCGATTGTTCTATTGCATCCAATCTAGCTTCGAGTCTCCAACTATTGGAAATTTGATGCGCATGTGCCCCATTGAGGAGTTGATTGGCCATGTTGATGAGGATTAGGGAATCACCTTCGATCTCTAGAGGTTGGAAGCCATGACGCTAGGAAAGGAGTAATCCTTGCCAGAGACACTCCAGTTCAACCAAGTTGTTCGTGTCCCAGCCAATGTTTATGAAGTAGATTAGGAGAGGCAAACCCTCATGATCTCTAAATAGGCCACCAAATCCTGGTTTGTCGAGATTACCCTTTGAAGTTCCATCAAAGTTGAGATTGAAAGTATGCTTTAGAGGGGGGGTCCATAAGTGCTTTCTGATGTTGTTGCCTTCTAAAGGTCTGTGATTGTGAGTACCTTGTGGGAATTGTATGTTCCAATTTTCCCAGATGGCTTTCTCATTTGCAAGAGTGGGAAAATATTCTGTATGCCAAGTTTGAAGCGCCAAGGTCTCTTTAAGATTGAGACAAAAGTTGCCCCAAATGATTTCTACATGAGTGCTTTGATCTTTGAATATGCGCTTCTTTCTTTCTTTCTATATTGTCCAGAGGAGAAGGCCGGGAATCATTCTCCATAATTGGTTGAGTAGTTCGCTTTTATATGGGTTCTGGTGCCAATGGCGAATGGAGTTGATTATATCTTCGGACACTTTGAATCTTTTTTTACAATGGAAGCTTACCTTCTCCCATAGTTGGTTGGCAAGCGTGCAAGAGTCCAAGAGGTGTTGGAGTGATTCCTCCTGAGAATTACAATTGGGACATATGGAGGGCCCATGAAAGTTTATTTTCCTAAGATTGTCCCAAGTGAGGATTTTCCGGTGCCCAACAAGCCAGAGGAATAGGGAGACTTTGGGCTAAGTACCCGGTGACCAGATTCTACCCCAGATAGGATCCAAGGGCATTGGATCATTGCATATAATTTTATAAGCCTCTTTGGTGTTGAAGGAACCTTTTGGGGTATATCCCTATCTTAAAATATCCCTGCCTTTGGATGATCTAATGCATTGATTATGGATCTCACTCTCCATGACCTCCTTAGTCTGGTTATCTACATTCCTAATCAGCTTTTCGATCTTCTTCCATTGTCTGTACCCCTGTTCTGTCTTCAGAATCCATTGTTGATGGACAGATTCCTATTGTTGCTCCTCCCACTCTTAGCAAGGAGGCAGTTTATAGATGTCGTTGAGCTTTGGTAGTTGGTTCCAGGCATCCATCTAGAACCAAGAAGTGCTGCCATTCCTTATTTCCCAAAAGCTATGTTGTTGGATCAACAAGAAGTGTTGTCTGGCAGCATTCCATATTAGTGATCCCTTTTCAGTTGGAGTGAATCTAATTAGCTCCTTCGTTGGTCTGTGATTGGCATATTTGGCTGTCCAGATGACTGCCCATGGCTTATTGGGAGTAGAGAGCCATTGCCACCATATTTTTGCACCCATGATGACATTGCTGTGATGAGGATCTCTCAGGCCTATACCCCCTTTTTCTTTGGGCTTGCACGCTGTCATCCATTTCGCCAAGGCCCATTTGCGATTTGTTCTAGTTGCACCCCATAGAAAATTGCACTGTAGAGCTTTTATTTTTTTAAGGACCCATTTAGGCACTACCAAGATTGAGAAAAGGTAGAGAGGTATTGCCTGTAGCACAACTTTGATTAGCACTAATCTGCTAGCTATGTTTAGAGTTCTGTGAGTCCATGAAGTGAGACAAGATTCAAGTTTCTCAAGGAGCATACGCCAAGAGGCGTGCTTGATGGCAGAATCTATTAAGGGATCCAAGGTATTTGGAAGGTAAGGAGGCTATGGAGAAGCTCAGAATGCGGACAATATCATGCTGAGTAACAGGGGGGTGTGAAAAAAGAAGATTTGTGATTTGGCTGTGTTTATGCTCATCCGTGAAGCATCAAAGAAATCATTCAAAAGGGATTTAAAAAGGGAGGCTTCCTGAACAGAAGGGTACCCAAACAACATGTTGTCATCCATGAATTGTTGATGAGTGATGGCTCGAGAATTGTGTATGGATATACTTTTGAGATGCTGGGAGAGGAGGGCATGTTTGATATAGCAACCCAGACCTTCCGCCATTAGGACAAAAAGGAATGTGGAAAGTGGATCTCCTTGTGAGATACCTCTAGAGGGGCTGAAAGGTCGAGAGGGTATGCCATTTATGAGGATAAAGAAAAAAATTTTGGAAATTAAACTCAGAATCCATCGAACCCACATTGGGTAAAAACCAAAGGCTATTAACATTTTTTGAATATAGGTCCAACTTAACCTATCAAAAGCTTTAGAGAGGTTAATCTTGAGAATCATACCTACCTAATTGGAGTGCATGAGGGAGTGTATGATTTCATGAGTGAGGATAATGTTGTCCAATATTTGTCTTCCTTCTACATATCCATATTGTTCAGGCAATATGAGCAAGGGAAAAAGTGGCTTCAACTTGTTAGCAATGACTTTGGATATCACCTTGTAAATAACATTGCATAGTGCAATTGGATGAAATTTGTCCAGAGTACTGGTATTCTCTTCTTTTGGGATGAGGGCGATGAAAGTTGAGTTCAGAGAGGGCAGAAGCCAATGAAGAGTTTGTGATTCCTCCACCATTAGCCACACCTCCTCTTTGATAAGATCCCAGAAAGAGTAGAAGAAGGTAGTAATGAAGCCATCCAGACTAGGAGCTTTGCCCTCCTTGAGCTAGTTCGTGGCCAAATCCACCTCCTGAGGCATTACTGGTCGAAGAAGAAGTTGGTTGTGTTCTTCTGTGATGATTTTCGACACATTTTGAGTGATCTTTTCTATAGCAGGTTGTCTATCAATTTGGGGTTCTTGATGGACCTCCTGGAAATGATTGATAAACTCCTGTTCAATATCTGCATGGCTTTCCACTCTTTCCCCTCCTCGCTTTTATATGAAAGAGATGGTGTTGAGCATTCTTCTCTGTATTGTAGTTCTGTGGAAGAATTTAGTGTTCCTTTCTCCTTCTTTCAGCCATCTAATTCTAGATTTTTGCTTCCAGAGAATTTCTTCCTGCTTTCTTCTTTCCTCCAATTGATTGTGAATGTGCTTTTCCTATTCCAAAAGTCCCTTCCTTGTATCCCTCTATGATTATCTATTGCCGGAGTTCTCTCATTCCTTTGTTTAGATCTTCCTGAGCCTGGAAGATGTTGCCAAGTCTCTTGATTCCAGCGCTTGATTTGGGATTTCAGGAATTTGAGTTTCTATTGAAATTGATACATTTTTGATCCCTCTGGCGAAGGGAAGTTGGTCTAGGTGGATTTGATGAGGTCATTGAAGGTGGGGTGGGTGAACCAAAAACCTTCGAAGCGGAAAGGACACCTAGTAGAGTTGCCAGGTCTTTTCCATTGGAGAGATATAGGCCAATGATCTGAGCCTAAAAATGGAAGAATTGATGCCGCGTTGTTGCCTCCAAGATGTACTGCATTATCTGAGGTGAGGAATCTGTCTTGTTTGGAAGCAATTTGATGTCACCCAACCCTTCGATTGCTCCAAGTGTGCATTCCATTGCAGAAATGCATATCAATTAACATATTGTTTTGGATAAAATCTTTATAGTGGGCATTTTCCTGTTCCAGCTTGGCTCAACCTCCCTGCTTTTCCTCCAGCTTGGTGATCATGTTCAAGTCTCCTCCAATGATCCAAAGAGGATGGAGTCTATTGAAGTTAAGTGCTTCTATTGTGTCTAGAAGAGCAATTTTGTTGCCTTCTTCCTATGGGAAGTAGACGTTGGAGAGATGGCCATGAATGGTGGTGCCAATTATATGAAAAGTAGCCTGCATAATGTGATGGGAGGAATGAAATTCTGAGAGATTTATAGCTTGCATGTTCCAGGCAATTTCCAGTCCCCCGAAGGCACCCGAAGCATCCACTACAACCAAGTGACGACCTGGCCATGCTCTAGAGAGGATGTTTCCAAGTGTGTTACTATTACATTTCGTTTCTTGCATAAAGAAGATCTAGGGCTACTCCTGATTTATCATGTTTTTTATCATTCTGAGTTTGCCGGGGCTATTGAGCCCTCTTATATTCCATGAAGTGAGCTTAATGATTCACTATTTGTGGTGGGCTTGTAGTACTTTGTCAACTTAGCGTATCTGCCTGAGTCTACTAGGATTTTCCCTATTGCAATAGTTCTTTGAAGATCTATCTTCCTTCCACGTTTTTTGGAGTCTTTAGGAAAGAAGCTGCCATCCCATTGACTGCCCAGTTGTTGTTGCTGGTAAGCCCTGGAGATGATGACTTCCAGGGTATTGAGCTGATGCTCTTGAATTTTGTCGTAGTCTTTCCTTCTGCATGCTTGTTCAAGTTCAAAAATGTCAAGTCCTCCCAAATCAATGCTTTCTGGTTCTTCTTCCATATGTTGCATCTAACTACTTTCTGCTGAGGTGATTGCTAAGTGCAGGGTCTGGCTAGGGATACCGTCAACATCCATTCCATTAGGTTTCTAATAAGGGTCCTTTCGAGCTACCTTAGGAATCCCAATGTTGTCACTCAGGGGCAAGGGAGTGGGAGAAGAGCCAGACAGGGGGGGGGGGGCGAGAGGTCGTCATGATCAGTGGTGGGATTAGCAAAATGTTCTGAGATGGGCCTTCTGAAGATTTAGCAAGAACCTCAAAGCTATTGCTTATGGAGGAAATGGAGGCAACATCCTGCATGGGATTTTTCCTAGAGGAAGGTTTTTTATGCGATCTTTTTTGATTTGCGACGTTGGTAAAGCCATCATGAGCCAACTTGTCTGAGGGGTCAGAGGTTTGGGGTTTAGCATTTAGAGGGCAGTCCCGAAAAAGATGCCCATGGGCATGACACTTACGACATCAAAAGGGTACATGTTCAAAATCTAAGGGTTGGATCCATTCAAAGTCATCATGGTAGAGACTTACCGAGTCCAGAAGGGCTTTGTCCAGGTGCATGAAGACACAAATACGGGCGTAGGAGATGTATCTGTGTAGCTTTGTTTCCTCAACAATTTTTATAAACTCCCCTAGCCCCTTGCCAATGTCTCTCAATGATTCTTCATCCCAGTATTCCAATGGGAGAGAGTACATCCAGATCCAAACTGGTGCCCAGCTGAAATCCTCCTTGTCAGGGTTAAATCTCTCTACCCATTCCCTTAAATACAGACCAGCGGAGTTGAAGTAGTAGGGACCTTCATCCATAACCCTATTCCAGTCTTCAATGCAAATGAAAATCACAGTGAAAAACCCTTTTGGTCCTAGTTGCAGGGTGACATGTCCCTTGGGTTTCCATTTGGCAGAGATCCATCCTTGCAAAGCTTTTTTCAGTTGGCCAATATCCAATAAATTTTCCAATGAGCGCATGGTCCTTCATGTACTGGATTTGACCATTGATTCTATGGCTGGTAAGTTCTATCTTGGGTCGTTCAACTACTATGGGTTTGCATGTCGTTGAAGTAACCTTGTGAGTTTCATGTTGCCAAATCTTTCCTTCTTGTACTTCACTGCGCCTGTCTGACTGATTAGTGGGAGTGTTTGTCATATCTTACATTGGGAAATCTCTTGTATTCGTGTTTACTTGTTATGGACCGGGAGGCTTTGTCGGTTTCTTCGCTTGATTATCTCTCTCGACTGAGGGGGAAGGCTTTGAAGCCCCCTCCCCCGAGGGTCATCCATTGCAGTGTGGTCTATGCCAGTAAGTTGTTGTTGCGAGGAGGAAGGTTGACGGAAAATAGAAGTAGGGAGGGTTCAGACTGCGCTGTTGCAGGGGCGAACATAAAACCCTAGGTTGTAGAGCGCACTTCCCAACTTCGATTTTTGGATGGTAGAATTTAACCTCCATGGAATATTTTAAAATATTTATAGGAGCATACACAAATCAATGCTTGCAATTTATTTTCAAAGTAGTTATGCTCTTTTTACCCTTTTAATTAAATTGATTAATTAAAAAAAGTGTTCAATGAACAAGTGTTATATGGAGTGAGTTATGGGTTTTTAGGCATGTGATATTGATAAGCCATGGTATTGGCCATGCAATAGTCCTAGTGAAAATTACATGTAATAAAAGTTAATAAAGGCAAGATTAATAACCACATTTGATGGGACACATATTCCAAGTTGAATGTTGTGCAAGACATCCTAGTGTGGGTGTTCATCGATTTATTATGGCTAAGGAAATTGGCAAAGGGAATGGTTAAGGCTTTGGAAAGGCAAAATGAAATTTTTGGCACATTTATTTATGAGAATAAAGGAACTAGGAGAAAATGAATGTGAAAGGTCACATGTTGCATGTGAGGTGGAAATTGAAGGAAAATATGGAAAATGAAAACAATAGAGGCCACATTCATAAAAGGGCTTCTGAGAACTAGTTGGTAACCTTTTTCCAGTTCAGTTTTGGATCTCTTTCATTATTCTCTCTCTCTCTCTCTTACACACTCTTGGACACTTAGAGTTTTCTTGGAGAATTTTGGCATTGGATCAAGAAAGGCAAAGAAGGAAAGAGGAAGAAAAGATTAAGCAGGGAAAGGCAAGATCAAACAACTACAACAAGATTCTTTGCAGGTATTTATTTGCATGTGTATTTTATTTTCTATATTTGGCATGCATGGTATTGCATGTGGTTCTTTTTCTGTTATGGCATGGGTTTCACCAAGTGTAACAATGTTTTCAGCCTAGCCTTTCCATTTCTGAATAGCCATGGTGTGATGGGATTCTCATGTTTTGGTTGAGCTAGATTTTTGGATGGATTTGAAGCTAAGTGAGGTGAATCTTTAAATGATAGAGAACATATCCTAGTGGTCCTTGAACCAAACTGTGGATCACGATAAAGCCAAGTCTAGCCTAGTGACCCTTGAACCAAACTGTGGGTTGCAGTAAAACCAGGATTGTGTTGCTTCAGTAGGCCTAGGAATCCTTTCTAGTGAATGGAAGGATATACGGTAAAACCAAGAGGTGGTTTTCTCTCTATTGGGCCTAGTAATCTTGTGTTTAGGATATGCGGTAAATCCTGGAGAGTGAGCCTCAATTTAGGGCCTAGTGATCCGAGTTTGAATTGTGGTAAAGCTTGAGGGACTAGGAGACAAGAAAATTCCCCATGGTGTAGGTGGAGAAATCAAATGGCATCAATGCTAGTTTGGCCTAGTGATCAGGTGGAGATCATGGTAAAGCCTATTTAGACATGTTTATCGTGTTGGCCTAGTGATCTGGGATGGATTATGGTAAAGCCTGGTTTCTATTGATGAGGGTGAGGTGGTTTAGCCTCGAGATGCCTTGGTTGGTTCTTTGGTTTGACTCTCATATTCATGCTTGAAATATGGCACGAGGGAAAATGGCTGAAAAGAGATTTGGATAAGCCATTCTATAGTTGGGTGGAATGTGATAGTCCCATCCCAAGTTTTGATTTTACATCTTTAATGAGAGGTTATTTTTCCTTGTATTTCTACTAGTATTATACTAATTTATATGTGGATCATATGGTTGTGATTTCATTGGTATTTATGTTTCTATTATACTGGTTATATATGTGTTTATGATAGTGGCTACATATGGATTTCATCATGTTTTTATCTATAGATGAATGGACAATGTATCTATGACCTAATATATGATAATGCAACAAATGATGTGAGGGAACAATGGTTCTTAGAGATTCTCAGATAAGTATGAGATCCCTATGCTTAAATTTGTTATTTACACCTGTAGATTACATATTTGTGGTATGTTTGACGAAATGGTTGTCATGGCTAGTAGGGATTTGGTTAAGGGCTTGTTCAACTGTTTTCCTTTGCATCATTGTTTCCTTGTTATTTTATTGTTTTGGAGATGTCATTCGATTCTGGGTAGTGACCTGGGCTCTAGGTCTGAAAAAGTGGATTAAAACTCAGGGATGCTAGCACAGCACCAGAAAAAATGGTCCCTTGATGTTGGCATGCTTATAGCAAGAGAGCATCCAAAGACTCCTGAACACTGGAAGGCCTATATCATGAGAGCATCTAGAGGTCAAGTGATCAAAAATTTCACTGGGACTCGACGGCTAGTTGTCTGAAGTGTTGGGATGGCCCTCAGGGGTTTCGTAGTTGATGTGGAAGGTTTGTATGTTGTGTTTCTATTGATTTCATTTCCTTAAGGTCACATAGGAGGTTGAATATGATCATAGTAGCCTCTCATCGCATGTTTACCCCGGTTGGTTGGTTACTTGGGTAGATGCGGGAGGATGGTGTTACAGAGTGGTATCAGAGCATCATTCACCCCTCAGACTAGATGGGTTGTGTGTGTTGATCATGCATGCATGTTGGTTGCATGTGTGTCTCTTATGATTGTATTCCATGTGCATGTTGCATTGCATGGTGTTGATCATGATTGTAGTCATGTCGCCATGTGGAAGTTGAGGTTGTTGTTGTGGGAAGCATCTTCATGAGTATATGACTGGTTACATGTTCTTATCTGTCACTTACATGTATCATTATATGTTCTTATGGTTATATTCTTGTATGCTTGGTTGCATGTATCATTCTTGTAATCTTGGTTTCAAGTATTGTTCATTTATGCTTGTTATATGTGTTCATGCGTGTGTGTGGTTGATTATGGATTGCTTATGCATGTTAATGTTTGCCTATGGTCAAGTGTAGAATGGTGTAATGGTTGTTTTCATGCATGATTTCATGGTATGCATTGTTGATGAGGTCATGCATTGATGATTGGACTCTAGCTAGACTGATGGTTATATGGTTATGTACTTATGTACTGTATGTATATATGTTGTTATGATTATGTTATACATGTATCACATTGATTTGATGATCTTGAAGATGAGACATCCTCCCTAAATTATGCTAAGCTATGTTGTTTTATTGTGATTTGGTTTAGCTACCATAGTATGCCTTGCAGGAAATAGATCAAATGGCTAGCAATATGGTAGACTACAAAGACTCTCCTTATGAGTCAGATGAGAAGTGTCGTGTTGGGTATTCCTCTAATTTGGCAGACATATTGAGAAGCTTGAAGCAAGAAATAAGGAGTTATAAGACAAACAATGACAAAAATATACAGGCACAAGAGAAACAAGCAGAGGTCAATGCAGTACTTATTCAAAGTTTGTCAGAATTGTAGTGACAAGGGCCACTTTGGATCGGCCGTGGACATGAGGAAAAAACTAATGGGGCATATGGCATAGGTCTCATGGTGGTCACATTTCAAATATAGATGACATTGTTAGAGATGGCAGGTTATTGAATACTCATGATAACAGAGATGATGGATACGTATACTATTCTAGTTCTGGTTTTGATAGGCACCATGTTAGTCATCGTTATCATCCTTATAGGAGGAGTGATAGGGGATACTTGCCATATGAGTTTAAGAAATAAAAGCCAACTACTTTTGATGGAGATGTGAAGAAGCCAAAAGATGCAAAGGCTTGGATACTTGGGATGAACAAATTCTTTGAGTTTCATAATTACAAAGATAACTTGAAGGCTAGTGTAGTGATCTCCAACTTGAAAGGCAAAGAAAACATTTGGTGGGAAGATGTGAATTGAGTTAGAGACATCAGGATAAATGAATTGAGTTGGGACGAGTTCAAGAATATTTTTAGGAAGAAATACTTCTCAGAAAGGTACTGCGACAGTAAGGCTAAATAATTCTATGAGCTAAAGATGGGATCAATGTCAGATGAAGAGTACGCGACTAAGTTTCTAGAGCTATTGAGGTATGTACCATATATTAAAGATGAGAAGGCTAAATTTCAACGATTTATCAGTGGATTTACATTGGAATTTAGAGATTGTATTGAGTATGATGAGCCTCGGTCACTTGAGGAAGTTGTTATCTCAAAATCAAGCAATGGAAGGCTGCAAGCCAGATTAATTTCAAGTAACTATTTCAAACCAGACTTTTGACTAAGGCTTAGCCTCCTTGGCCTGAGAGGGCTCTCTCAAAGGGTTATTGATTTTGATTAATGATTTGAATAGATGGTTAACTCTATGGTTTGTAATTGTATATGTTTATAGGTTGAAAGATGAAGGCTGGCTACCATTGGGCTATGGAGTCAAAGTATGTTTCAGTACCACAACAAGATAATCTTAACATGAAGTCAGGACATTCAGCATTTGAATATTCAGAACACAACACACATATGGAACCACAGCTCATAAGTGCACACAGGAAGTCAGAGCACAATCAGTGAATTCTGAGTGATTGTACACCTATGCAATTGTAAACAAACTAAGGAAAGGACAACACACATTCTAAATATAAGAAATCCTTCATGAATCCTGAGTAGTGAAGCCAAAGCATTCTACCTATCATGGAAGTCAAGGCATTATAGAGTTTGAGTGTAGAAATGACAATACAAAACAGTGAAACATAGTAAGTTTATCTATGAAGGAAGTCAGAGCATCAGTGATGAATTCTGAGTATCATAAGTAAACACCACTGCAATGTAAGTATTGGAAAATTCCATCATAACAAGAAAATACAAGAGCTCTTCATGAATCTTGAGTTGTCTAAGTAGAAATCTGCATTAGGTTAAAAATATACACAGTCTGCACATAGAGCAGCAGCTGAGCCAAAAAGTCTCCAACCCCTTTGCTAATTCGACCTCATGCTCTATATAAAGCATTTAAAAATAGGATTCCATCATCCCTCATCAAGAGAAATCGAATTTGCCATCAGTGACACCTATTCTAACCATAAAACAAACCATTAATTAGAACTAGCTGTTAACTAGGAGTGCTAGTGACTTAATACAACTAGGAGTGTAACTCCTTATTATGATTCAAAAACCTTATCTAAGCATTTAAAGCATTCTTTAACACCTAAAACTCCATGAAGTCGAATTTGATGAAGCCTCCCACGTGGTCACCCAATTGCTGATGACAAACCCTAGAAATTAGGGAACATGTTTCCCTGTTTTTTAGGTTTAGATCCTTGAAAATTGCAGAGCCTTTATCTCTTCATCCATGACACATTTTACGAAACTGAAGGAGGTTTTTGTAGCCCATGTTGTCTAGAAAAAAAACCTCTCCTGGGTTTTTAAAACATTCCTCCAGCTGTTCGGAATCTGTCCTTGAAAAACACGTGGCAAACAGGAAAAAATCCGTTTTCTGAAAGTAGGGTCTCAATGAAAGCTTAGTATCTCCCAACTGGAAACACTTATGAAGAAATTGAGATAGGTTATTGTAGTAGGATAGTTGATGAAGATAAACCTCCTTAAGAATTCCAAAATACCCTTTCATGTGACCAGAAACTGATCTTGAAAAAGACTGCTAAAACCAGAAGACAAAGCTTGACTTTCAACAGTTTCATAGCGCAAGTTTAACCATAAATTCCTCCCACCTCAGAATAAATTTGAAGAAACTGAAAGAGGTTTTTGTAGTGAAGAATTTTAGGAAGAAAAGCCTCTTTCAGTTTGCAAAATTAAGTTCTCATCTGCTCAGGAAAGCTTTTAGAAATTGACTAGTAAAAGCAGAAAACAGAGTTTTTCTGCTAAAACAAGCTGCTACAGGGGTTTCGTAGCGCGCTACGAAAACTCCTAGTTCAGTGATTTCAAAGCTAGTTTGAAACTTTCTCGAAAGTAATGTGAGATATGACTTCCAACTTATGGTGAGGCTTCCAGGACATGGAATGAGGCTGTCATACTTTGATGGAAAAGAGATATGACCTTGAAACACTTCTAACCTTATGACCTAACTCTTAAAGCATGAAATGACCTAGAGACCCTTTAACACCATGACTAAAAGAAGGGTTTGTAAATGAGAATGAAACTAATTGTGATGAGCTGACTCAAAACTTATAAGACTATGATTAGAAACAAGGCAACTTACCAAAGCTTAGAGACAAAGATTTTAGGGTGATAACAGAAGTTATTGGGAAGTTGAAGCGTTTCTATGAACACTCAAAGCGTAAGAATGAATCTCAACAAGGATGGAAAGGGAAAGAAAAAGTTAAAGGTAAATGGTAGCAGAAAATAATAATGCCTGAGAATGCAAATGAGAAAGAAAATGTGGCACGACAAAAGAGGTCCAGTGCAGCTAGATCGGCATGGGTCATAGAAACATCATAGAGGTGATGGTACTAATTGGTTGGAGTGTTGGACATGCGGTAAGGAGCACTTTAAGAGAGATTGGCCATAGAATCAGGGTGTAGGCCTCATATATATAGTGTGCAGGAGGCACGGACTATTGGGGATGTTGGTCAAAGCATTCCTCATATGTATGTAGCATTGGATATCAAAAAGGAAGACCATCAAGCATCTATCAGTGAGATGGATGGTAAGATTTATGATCAAGTTACTTTTATTTTGATTGATCTTGGATCTAATTATAGCTATGTTAGTCCTGACTTGGTGGATAAGTGTGATTTGAGTAAGGAATTGTATGCAGAATCTTAGTTACTACAGTTGGATATAGGTACAAAGAAGCGAGTTCATCATTGGGTAAGAGCTTGTTCATTTGATTTGAATGGTATGCCTACCACAACACATCTAAATGTATTACCATTGGGATCAAATACATTATGTTATTGGGCATGGATTGGTTGTATCTTCATTGGACCATGGTAGATTGTTATGAGAAATACATTGAGTGTGTTGATGATAATAAGGAACCAAGAGTCTTATAGGGAAAGAAGAAATCCACATTAGTTAGGATGGTGATAGCTATTGTAACAACCCTGGTGAAAATTCCATCTAAAAATATATAAATACCACGGATGATAGTACACGTATTCCAAGTTGAACGGTGGGCAAGACATCCTAGTGTGTGTTCATTTGGTTGTTTATGGCTAAGGAAATTGGCAAAAGCAATGGCTAAGGCATTAAAGAGGCAAAAAGTTATTTTGTCACATTTATTTATGAAAATAATGGAAATTAGGAGAAAAGGAAGGTGAAAAGTCACATGTTGCAAGTAAGGAGGAAATTGAAGGAAAATAATGGAAAATGAAGAAAATAGAGGCCTCATTAATAAAAACGCTTATGAGGATCAGTGGGCAAGACTTGGTCAGTTCAGTTTTGGAGCTATCCCATTATTTTCTCTCTCTCTCTCATACTCTTGGACACTTAGAGTTTTCTTGGAGCACTTTGGCATTGGAGCAAGAAAGGAAAATAAGGCAAGAGGAAGCAAATATCAAGCATGGAAATTCAGGATCAAGCAGCTACAACATGCTTTATTGCAGGTATCAACTTGAATGTGTATTTTACTTGATAGATTTGGCATGCATGTGATTGCATGTGTTTATTTTCTACCATGGCATGGATTTTGCAAGATGTGACAGTATTTTCAACCTAGCCTTTCCATTTCTTGATAGCTTTAATGAGATGGGTTCTCTCATGCGTTTTGTGGGGATGGCTAGATTAGATTCGAAGATGAGTGGGGTGGATCTCCGAATTGAAAAAAACATGGTGTAGTGGTCCCTAAACCAGGCTGAGGATGCACGAAGCCATTGGCCTAGTAACCCCTGAACCAGACTGTGGGTTGCAGTAAGCTAGATTCTGTGTCTCGGTGGGCCTAGGAATCCTTGCCAGCGAATGGTGGGATATACAATAAAGCCAAGAGGTGGATTTTCTCTCTGTTGGGCCTAGTGATTTCGGGATGGAATGCATGATAAATCCTGGAGAGTATGTCTCAATGTAGGGCCTAGTGATCCTTGGATTAAAGTGTGGATGCACGATAAAACCTGAGAGACTAGGAGGCACTCAAATTCCTCACGGTGTAGGCAGAGAACTCTGGTGGAATCCACATTGATTGGTGTTTTTGATGTGTTCTATGAGTCCCAAATTCATGCTTTGAATATGGCACAGGGATGATTGGCTGAAGAGACTCAACTATTCTATCTTTTGATGGAACGTGGTAGTCCCATCACTGATTGGTTCATTGCATTTATTAATGAAAAAATCAATCCCTTGATTTTCATGAGCAAATCTACTGATGTATATATAGATTTTGATGGATGATATGTTTATTTTATTTTTGTTCCTATTATATTTTTATATTCACATTTACCCTGGAGGGTGTTACGGAGTGGTATCAAAGCTTCCAGGTTCAAACACTTGGACTGGATGGGCTCTATCATAGGTGAAATGAAGAACAAAGGTTAAATTTTAGACCTTTCTATCATATTTTTATAACTTTTCTTATGTGGCATATTAGAAGTTGAAAATTTTCCCATATTGAAGGTAAATCCCACTAATAATGTGGTAAAAATTTCAGATATTGGTTCAAAATACTTTAGGAATTATGATCTAAGGAAGATGACCTTCCTGAATGCACCTTTAAATGCGTCATGTTTGAATTTCTGCAATAAATCATCTTCTGTAGGCTTTCAGATGATGAAAACTTTTCTGCATTGAGATGACATACCACTGATTAAGTGGTAGAAATTTCAGATATTGGGTCGCAACATTTTAGGAGATATGAGTATAGGGAATCGACCTTTTAAATGCTCCTAAAATCAGGCCTCAAACAGGTTACACTGACATTGTTGTTATAATTTTCTTCTAGGAACTCTCAAGAGCTGAAATTTTTTCAACAATGAGGGGAAATCTCACTAATATTGTGATAAAAAATTCAGACATTTAGTCTCTATATTTTAGGAGATATGACTAGTGGAAGTCAAGATTTCTAGATACTCCTAGAATTGTGCACCAAATAGGATTGTGTTGGTGTTTTTGTTATAACTTTTCATCTATGAAATCTCAGAAGTTGAAACTTGAACCGTAGTGAGGGAACATACCACTAATCATATGGGTCAGTTTCCATAACTCGTACTACTACAGTTTAGGATATATGCATTGAATCATTCTCTATATTATTTTGCATGCAAAGTGTTTGATGAAATGATTAATTGCATACAAACTGTTTGATAAAATGCCCCAATGATTATGTTTTTTGTTGTTGGGGTTAATATTGATGTGCAATAGTATTTTTGTAGTTGATATATGCTTACTTGTATGCAAATAGTTTCCTATATTAGTTTGCATGTAAAGTGTTTGAAGAAATGCTTACATGCAAATGTAATAGTATAGCAATTGTTTGAAGAAAATGCAAAAGTACGGTAATTGTTTGAAGAAAATGTTATTTTGGATGGGATAATATTGTAGTATGATAATATGGATGTAGGTGACATATGACTATTTGCATGCAAAGAATTTGAAGAGTTGCATGTAGGGAATTTGAAAGGTTGCATGCAAGGAATTTGAAAAGTTGCATGTAAGGAAATGGAAAAGTGGCATGTTTTTAGTTATTATGTTACAAGTGGAATAAGTGCAATGTTTTTGACTTAGTCTCATAAAAATTTATGAGAACTAAAAATCAATTTATTTTCAATTGTGGTTAAATTTAGTAGATCTTTGGAGATCCCATTTCCATAATTAGACATTGGAGGTCGGGCCATTTTAGTAGCTTCCTCCTTCTACCTTATTGTGGACCATGGATAGTAAGGGGGTATGCTTATAGGTTGTTTGAACGCTTGATTGAATGTGTGTTGTTCATGCATTCATATCAGTTGCATGTGTGTCTCTTACAATTACATACTTGTTTCATTTTCTTAATGATGGATTAGAGTTGTAGTATGATTATCATAGAGAATTTGATATTGATTTCATGAAATGTATTTGAAATAAGTATGTGACTGACTATGTATGGATTATATGTTGCTTAAATGTCGATTTCATGATACCTACTTACATCCTTATATGTTAGGTTACATTTTTTAATATTTTGATTACATGTATCAGTCATGTAGGTTGATTACAAGAATTAATTTCTTATTTTCGACTACATGTGTTTATGCGTAGGTGTAATTGATTTGGCATTGCTTATGCATATTGTTGGTTGCATGTGGCAATGTGTACAATGGAGTAATGGTTATTGTCATGCATGAGGTCATGGTTTGTGTACTTGATATGGTCATGCATTGATGACTGGACTCTAGCTAGAATGATGTGTATATGGTTTTATACTCATTTGTTATGTGTGTATATGCAGTTGTTATGCATGTATGGTTGTGGCTATGAATATGCATGTATAATAGGCCAAACATGGCTTGTGAAGTCATTGTATACAATTTAGGTCATCATGATGCTATTGGTTGTTATGATGCTAATGAGCTCGTTGAGATAGAGTAAGGGATGCAGATCATCATAATGAGGTTGCATCATTAGACTTTGGGATAAGATCAGATCGTCATATAGGTAGTGTATGTTTGGAATGAAGGTATGTAAGTTAAGGATTATTATATGCATTAGGGTTATATACATTAGGATTATGAACATGTACTTGATGTTATGGTTACATTCATGATAGATGTTAGATGATTAGTGTGGTTATATGCACATGTGTCAGATAGTCAAGAATGATAGTAACATGTAGTTGTATGCATTGCTATTGTTGTTTTATATTAGATAACCTTATGATTATGTTGCACGTTGTTGATGAATATGATATATATCTTATTGTTGTTATATGTTATTAACTTGATGATTAGGGTAATTTCATTGAGATCTTGATGTTGTAATTTGGATTGGTCATATGTGTGATGGTTATGTTCATTGCATTGAAGATCTTGATGTTATATATATTACGTTAACCTAGTTTGACCTATGCAGATGGTTAGGGTTGCAATACTCAGGTATGAGCTGACATATTTGTGATATGGTGTCATACTAATCTAGAATGATCATACATATGTGATTATTATGCATGAATGACAGATGCTTATGAGCTTGTAATATGAACATGTTAGTTAGTTACTGTTATGGATATCATGATTTATGTTGACATGTTGTAAAGTTATATCTCGCTAACTATATTGATTATGAAGACAAGATAGCATCCCCTGAGATACACCATGGTATGGGTTTGCTTATGTATTATACTTAGTGTTTCATAGTTGATTATTTCATATAATTGATTTGTTTTAAGATGATTCTACTAAAATATGTGTTGATGTAGTTGATATGTACTTGAGTATAGTAGGTGATAGTTGTAGTATTATGACTGATGACTATGGATTATGACATGATTGTTAGTCTTGGTAACGGTTGATTTCAAATTAATAGATCTAATTTTCTTGATATTTGGAACATGTGGTTGACATGTGTGATCAGTTGCAGGGTAACATGCTTGGTATTAGCATGACAAGGTAATAGTTGATGTGTCTATATAACTAACAATTGGGTGATGTGACAACATATAGTAAGCCTCGATTCCAACAAGGTAAAAAGATAAAAGAAAGGAATTGGGTAAGAATTCCTTTGTCTATGTTTGGAAACCTTAATTTCAAACGAATGAGTGCTTTACACACAGGAAGTCTTCTTAACCTTGATTTTTTATGACATTATGTGGATATCTGTTATATTCATGAACATGCACTTAACAGGTATATTAGTTATTCTTTAGCTATAGGTGGATCTATTAAAGGATTGGAGTCCCTTGAGATGGTGTGGATGTGTTCAGTTGCAAGCAGCATGCTTGGCATAATTAGATGAGGTAACTAGTGTATTATTATGCTTAATTATACATTGATAGTTATGTGTTTATCGCAGCATGATTTAGGGAGTTGCATGGCATGATAGGTTGCCATGAAATCTTGAGGAAGGTTCAGCTTGAGCTTTCCCTAGTAACCATGGGGATTGAGTCATGGTGTTTGTTGTTAATCTTATGCTTTTGGTCTTTTATGAATTGTTGAGCTTGATTTGTGGTTTTGTTTATGTCTGGTGCAAAACCTTGCCACTTTGTTGTAGTGTCATATCGTTATGGGCTTTCGTGGTCTTCTTATTGGTTTCTTCTTGTCTTCTCTTTTATTGTTTTGAGTCTTTGGAATTGGTTGGGAAAGAGGAAAGTTGATGGAGATCGAGGAGAGTTGTGTCATAAAGGTAATGTAAGATTCAGATGAAGCTTGGTGTATGAATAAGTGTAGCGGAAGGTAAGGCTATGATAGTCGGTTGGATTGGCTGGGTCCATTGTGGTAAATGGATAGTAGCATTATAGTCATGAGAAAGGTAACATGAAAAAGTAAAGTAAATGGATTTGAGGCATCATATTACTTGGCTATGTTGGGAACTGTTGTTCTCAATGTTATGCATGTGTTGCATGAATAAAGGAATTTCTCTTAACCTAGACCTTATGTTATCTGGTAATTATGTTGTGATCATGATTATGTTGATGTTGATGTTTATATATGTATACATGAATGTATGTATGTCATTGTCTGACAAGGTGATGATTGTTTTATGCTAACGATTATATATGTATGTATGTATGTCATTGTCTAACAAGGTGATGATTGTTTTATGCTAACGATTATATATGTATGTACCTATGTATCTATGTCACTGTCTAATAGGGATTGTCAGGGATCATTCTTGGGAAGGAATAATTGCTTACACAACTGAATGGCATGAAGAGGTTCCTAGTTCATGAGGAATCAAGTGGGAATAGTTCTCATGACAAATATACGAGGTCAGTATCATGTGGTTATGAGTTGATATTATGTGATTATATTATGACTATGTTGTGGACATGTTATACCAAATGATACACCAGCAGAATGAAAGTAGTGTGGTCTATGGCATTCTAAGACAAGCATGGATAAGACACTAGAAGCAGGGTTGTTTGGTAGAGTCATTGTGGTTCTGAATGTGTGGTACTATTGTTATGCATATGTTGTATGTGTTGTACATGTTGCATCTATGATGTGTGCACTTGTGGTGCTATGTATACATAGCATGTGTACATGTTATTTATGAAATGTTATGTACAGGATGGTACAAATAGGGTTGTGTGAATATAGCATATGGGGTGTTGTATACAGATTGTATTGTCCTCATGACATATATGCCACATGTGTGCATATGGTTCTCTATGCATGTTGGACATGCAGTGTTACATACAGATAATGCTATGTACATGTTGGGAATGCAATTTATGTACAAGTGGTGTTGCGTGCATGTTGTACATGTGGTGCTATGTACATACGGTGTGGTGTGGATGATTGTATGAGTGGTGTTGTGTGCATGTGGTGTTGTTTATGGTGTTTATCTATGATGGTTGTGTTTTGAGCTAACTATATGTGATATGTTTATACATGATGTTTTATTAAATAGTTAGTTTGACTTGTTGTGACAGGAAGAAAACAGGATTGCTAATGTACCTTATTGACAAGCTACCAATGAGGTATGATTTGAATTTATTTGAATTTATTTTAAATCTAATGGAAGTTATGTTCTTGGTACAAGAAGCATGAACATGCCCAATTGGGTGGTTGAAATTGACTGCAAGAATTAGTAGCAACAACGAAAGAAATTGGAACATGCAACAACATGTTGGTAAAGTATTCAGGAGCAGGGCCATTGTGGGACACTAGTACCCAATAATGTCCATTGATTGCCATGAACATTCTATGATGGGTATGCTATGTTGAAGTAGGTATATGCCTTGGTTTTTGTATATTTTTATGTGAGGAAGCCTTGCCAAGGGATGGATTGCCCAGGATGTGCCAAAAAAACTTGGAAGGTGAGTGACTATAGGAAAGGGGTGACCAGACTCCTGACGGACTGTGTAGCAGAGAAGGGAAGGTCATGGATGGATTTGTTTTGGTCAATAGCATTGCCAAATGGAATCAGATGCACATTGAGAGTGCACCTTGGAACAATGAGCCGATAACTGTTCGCTGAGAGGACAAGTCATGCGGGTTTATAGAACTTGACATTGGATGCAGATTTGACTATGCCGTGAATTATGGAATTCCTGGGAAGGAACTGGACCATGGTATTACTTTGAGGGTGGAGGTTTGAGCCTCTAGATTCCCTTATTGCTGATGTAGGCATCATATTATTTTCTTTTTCTGGTTGATAAAATGTGCATATGTGTATATGTATTTGTGGTTATTGTAAATACCATAATGAGTTATGTTATAAAGCTCCAGTATGTGGTATGCTTTCAAGTTGTCATGATGTTTTTATTTTGAGCAAGTCTTTCATGGTAAATACTGCAACGAGCTATGTTATAAAGCTCCATGGGTAGTGTGTTTTGTTTTCAGTAGAATTTTGGTTATAGGTGTCATTGAACATCGAGGACGGTGTTCCCTCAAGGGGGAGGGTTTTGTAACAAACCTGGTGAAAATTCCATGTAAAAATATATAAATACCACGGATGATGGGACATGTATTCCAAGTTGAATGGTGGGCAAGACATCTTAACGTGCATTCATTTGGTTGTTTATGGCTAAGGAAATTAGCAAAGGCAATGGCTAAGGCATTAAAGAGGGAAAAAGGTATTTTCACACATTTATTTATGAAAATAATGGAAAATAGGAGAAAAGGAAGGTGAAAGGTCACATGTTGCATGTGAGGAGGAAATTGAAGGAAAATAATGGAAAATGAAGAAAATAGAGGCCTCATTAATAAAATGGTTTATGAGGATCAGTGGGAAAGACTCGATCAGTTCAGTTTTGGAGCTCTCTCATTATTATCTCTCTCTATCTCATACTCTTGGACACTTAGATTGTTCTTGGAGCACTTTTGCATTGGAGAAAGAAAGGAAAATAAGGCAAGAGGAAGCAAAGATCAAGTAGGGAAAGCTAGGATCAAGCAGCTACAATAGGCTTCATTGCAGGTATCAACTTGCATGTGTATTTTCCTTGCTAGATTTGGCATGCATGGGATTGCATGTGTTTCTTTTCTACCATGGCATGGGTTTTTCTAGGTATGATAATATTTTCACCCAATCCTTGCCATTTCCTGATAGATTTGATGAGATGGGTTCTCTCATGCATTTTGTGGGGGATGGCCGGATTGGTTTTGAAGCTAAGTGGGGTGGATCTTCGAATCGAAAAACATATGGTGGTAGTGGTCCCCAAACTAGACCAGATGCATGAAGCAATTGGCCTAGTAACCCCTAAACCAGACTGTGGGTTGTGGTAAATCCAGATTGTGTGCCTTGGTGGGCCTAGGAATCCTTGTCGGTGAATGGCGGGATATAAGGTAAAGCCAAGAGGTGGATTTTCTCTCAGTTGGGCCTAGTGATTTCAGGATGGAATGCACGGTAAAGCTTGGAGAGTATGTCTCGTTGTAGGGCCTAGTGATCCCTAGATTAGATTGCAGATGCACGGTAAACCCCGAGAGACTAGGAGGCACTCAAATTCCTCACAGTTTAGGTAGAGAACTCTAGTGGCATCCACATTGATTGGTGTTTTTGATGTGTTATATGAGTCCCACATTCATGCTTGGAATATGGAATGGAGGTGATTGGCTGAAGAGAGACATGGCTCAACCAACATATCGTTGGGTGGAATGTGGTAGTCCCATCACTGGTTGGTTCATTGCATTTATTAATGAAAAATTCATTCCCTTAATTTTCATGTGAAAATGTACTAATGTATATATCGATTTTGATGGTTGATATGTTCATTGTATTTATGTTCCTCTTATATTGTTTATGTGCACTTTTACCCCAAAGGGTGTCACAACTATGTAAGAAAAGCACAGTCTTTGAAAACGATGTGTGTTATCGGCAATAAACATTTCTAGTGACAAGGGTAAGGAAGTTGAGGATGAAGATTTTTTGAGTAGGTACTCACATTTACAATAGTTTAAGGATGTATTTCCTAAGGACGTTACATAGTTTCCACCTCATAGGGAGGTAGAATTTTCTATTGAGTTAGTGCCAAGGGAAACTCCAACATCAAAGGCACCTTATAGGATGAGCACACCTGAGTTGGTCGAGTTGATGTTGCAGTTGAAGGAAATGTTGGAGAAAGGATACATTAGACCAATTATATCACCTTGGGGTGCACCGATGTTATTCGTGAAGAAGAAATATGGTACTCTCGTATTGTGCATTGATTACGGGTAGTTGAACAAAGTGACTATTAAGAAAAAGTATCTATTACCGAGGATTGATTATTTGTTTGATCAACTGAAGGAAGCAACAATGTTATCTAAGATCGACTCAAGGATAGGCATTATGATTTTGTTGTAGTTCCATTAAATTTGAATAATTGTCCATCTACATTTATGCGCTTGATGAATAGTGTGTTGCATCTGTATTTGGATAAGTTTGTTATTGTGTTCATTGATGACATATTGGTATATTCTAAATATGAGGAAGAGGATGTCGAGAATTTAGCAGCAGTGTTGAGGTTGTTGAGAGAGCATCAGTTGTATGCTAAGCTCAACAAGTGTAGTTTCTTTCAGATTGAGGTACATTACTTGGGACATGTTGTCTCCAAGGAGGGCATTGTAGTAGATACAGAAAAGGTAAGGGCCATCATGGAGTGGGTAGTTCCCAGAAATGTGGATGATAATATCTTTCATGGGATTGGCAGGTTATTACAAGAGGCTTATCAGGAACTTCTACAAATTTCTTATCCTATTACATCATTGTAGAGGAAAGATAATAATTTTGAATGGAAAGAGAAGTCTAAGGTTAGTTTTGAGCAACTTAAGAAATTGTTGACACATGCACCAATGCTACAAATTGCAGATCTGGAAAACGAGTTTGTAGTATGCACAGATGCTTGCAAGAAGGGACTTGGAGGATTCCTTATGTAGGATGGACATGTGGTATGCTATGAATCATAGAAACTAAATGAGCACGAGCATAACTACCCAACACATGATTTGGAGTTAACAACGATCATACATGCATTGAATATGTGTAGGCACTATCTTCTTGGCAGGAGGTTTGTACCGATGAGTGATCACATTGGGTTGAGGTATTTGTTTGACCAACCAAATATGAATGCCAGGCAAGCTAGATGGTTAGCCACGATTAGTGAGTTTGACTTCGATATTAGGTACATCAAAGGTAAAGAGAATAAGGTGGCAGATGATCTTAGTAGGCGGATATAGGTAAATCACTTAGTGGCTATGAGCTCCTATGGGACAGACTTACAAGATAGGATCTTGTAGGCAGGTCAGCAAGATGTTAGGTATATGGATATTATGCACAGGTTGCAGCAGAGTACTAGTATAGGTACATGTGATAGTACATGTACAAATATAGGTGGTAGTACAGGTACATGTACAGATGGTGGTACAGGTACAGGTACATGTGAAAATACATGTATACGTACAGATAGTGGTATAGGTATAGGTACAAGTGCAAGTGCACACGATGTGGACTATTGTCTTATGGCAGAAATATTGGTTTGATTTAAAGACATGATAAATGTGCCAGACAATAGTGAGCTCAAGAAGGTGATCTTGATAGAGTTTCATGTGAAACCATATTCAGGTCACCTCGGTTATTAGAAGACATTGATTGCAGTGAAGATATTTTATTATTAATGAATATTAAGAGGGATGTAGTAGATTTTGTGGCTAGATGTTTTGATTGTTAGTGTGTGAAGGCAGAGTGTAAACATCCAGGTTTAACTGCTACAACCAATTGTGATTCTAGAGTGTTAATCAGAGGTCATTTCCATGGAATTTATCACATCGAAGATAGTGAAACAACGTGATTACATCATGGTTATTGTGGATAGGTTGACAAAGGTTGCACATTTCATTCCAATGAAGTCTACATTCTCATCTAGTAATGTAGCATAGGTATTCATTAGAGACGTGTTCAGATTGCATGGTGTTCCAAAGAGGATTGTGTCAAACAGGGATGCAAATTCCACTTCCAAGTTCTGGAAGGAGTTGTTTGCAGGTTTGGGCACAAAGTTGGCCTTCGATACAACTTATCATCTGTAGATAGATGGACAAACAGAGAGATTCAACTAGTTATTGGAGGACATGTTGAGGATGTACGTGATGCATCACCTGCGAAAGTGGGAAGATTATATGTAATAGCCCTAATAAAAGTTACAAGTAATAAAAGTTAATAAAGGAAAAAATAATAACCACGGTTGATGGGACACTTATTCCAAGCTGAATGTTGGGCAAGACATCCTAGTGTGGGTGTTCATCGGTTTATTATGGCTAAGGAAATTGGCAAAGGAAATGGCTAAGGCTTTGGAAAGGAAAATTGGCATTTTGGCACATTTATTTATGAAAATAAAGGAAATTAGGAGAAAAGGAAGGTGAAGGGTCATAGGTTTCATGTGAGGAGGAAATTGAGATGTCATTCAATTCTGGGCAGTGACCTGGGCTTTGGGCATGAAAAAGTGGCTCAAAACTGGGGGACACTTGCACAACATTGGAAAAAATAGTCCCTGGACACTGGCATGCCTATAGCATGAGAGTGTCTAGAGCCTCTTGGACACTGGCATGCCTATAACTTGAGTGCATCTAGATATAAAGTGATAAACAACTTCTGAGGGACCCAGGGGCTAACTTCCTAAAGTGTTGGGATGGTTTTTAGGGGTCCTATAGCTGATGTGGAAGGTATTTATTTTGTGTTTCTATCAATTTCATTTCCTTAAGGTCACATGGGAGGTTGAATCTGATCATAATAGCCTCTCGTCACATTTCTACCCTAGTTGGCTGGTTACTTGGGTAGATGTGGGAGGAGGGTGTTAAAGGCAATATATAAACTCCAAAATGGTTCGATATCTTCAGTAGCCTTATATAATCTCTATGGTGTGGTCATATATAAACACTTCGGCAATACCTCTGTAGTGTGGTCATACCCATATCCAAGATGTTGTGGATCTTTATTTGTTTATGTTGGGTGCCAGAACCAGTGGCCTATGAAGTTCACCAAGCTTGGAACATTTTGGAGCTATGTACTATGTTGTAAGACATGTGATAGATGTTGTAGATTGTTGTATGTGATCTCAAAATTGGGTGAGGCCTGCATAAAATTGTTGAAGAGTTTTCTTTCTCACTAAGCCACTGCCACCCAATTTCAAGTAAGTTGTTGCATTAGTGAGTCATCATTGTCGTCGTGGATCTAGCCTACCAAAATTAATTAAGAGCAATGACATCAAATATATCTTTGAGCTGATTCACTAGAAAAGTTTATATGCATTGAAAATCACATCCAATGTTCACTGTTTTGAAGGTTATCCATTGAATAGTCTATGTGGAAGGATATGCATTGAATGGTTTTCAATGCTCTGTGGTGATTCACTTCATCATATAAACACTTGCCTCGATAATTATATTCTCTTTTCTCTATTGTGGCTCGATATCTTCTCATATCTGCTCTACAGTAGCTCACATTTAAACTCTGGGGTGTTGATTTACATTGCTTTGAGGTGGCTCGATACTATACTCATGGTGTATTATATTCGATCTTCTGTCCAGTGGCTTGATAATTAATTTTCTTTGAGGTGTTATACTATATTCGCTCTGCGGTGATTTGATTCATCTTTGTGGTGCAAACACATTTATTCATATGTGGGGCGACCTCGCTGGTGCGGATGCATCTCAGTTGTGGATACTTTACTATTGGTTATGCAATGCTCAATACAATTATGACAGGTGCATACGTTCTTACCCTCCTCTTGTTAAGTTTTTCTTGTTTAGACTATGAGTACTTCTCCTCACAGTTCTAAGCCCCCCTCTAGCAATGGGAGACCGAGTAAAATTTCCCTAGAGAGTGTTTATGAATACATTGAATCTTTAGAAAGAAGAAGAGAATAAAGAGAAAACCAATTGAAACTAGAATTAACAACAATGCTTGACAACAATCACAAATTGCTAGAAAATAAAATAATCACACTCGAGATTGAAATCCAAGGAATGAAAGGTAGGATTCAATAAATATAACATAGTAAACAATAAATGGTTAATGAAGATGACACCTTGAAAAGAGAAATTAAAAATCTAAAAGAACAACTAAATAATAACTCAACTCTACATAACACATAGAATAAATTAGATATTAAACCCATAAAAGAGGAAATTAACAAACTAATTGAACTCGACCATGAGCTCCATAAAAGAGCCTTACAGCTTATAATTGCTGGTATAGAAGAACAAACAATGAAGACATATTAGAAATAGTAAAATAACAATTAAAAACAAAATCTCAAATTCAAACACCTTGTCTCGCGAAAGCAATAAGGGTAGGAAAGATACTTGATCATAAACACAAACTAATCCATGTCAAGGTAAGTTGTAATGACCATAAATTAGATATGATCAGGAGATCCCGAATCCTAAAAGGAACAATAATATTTATAAATGAATATCTCTTTCTGGAATACCAAGCTGAACTTAAGAAAGAAGTCCAAAAGGTCAAGGAGGCAAGAAAAGAAGGGAAATGGGAAATCATTAGGAATAGGAAAGCTATTATTAGAGATACAGTCAAAAATACGAGTGATAAATAGGGACTAGCATCACTCCAAATCCGCTTCTAGAATTGTCATGGTTTTCCATGGTGTAAAGTTCATATGTTAATTTTGATCCCGAGTGATATTGATCTTATTCTTTTAGTTGAAAATTGGGAACATGACAAATATTGGGTTCCTCACCTTGATAGGTTCATTCTTTGATTAGCATGGAATCAGAAATCCTCTTGGAGGGGTCTTGGTGGTATAACTTGTTATATAAGGAACATTGTTTCTTCTCTCATTTGACTTCATAAAATTGACCCCTTCAATTAGTACATTTGGATTGAGATCTCTGATTCTACCACCAGATTTTTCTTGCAATATGCTATTTCACTCCTATCAACTCTACACCCTATAAGAAAAACAACATGGATAAGAATTGTCCTTTAAATACCTTAGAAAAAGACATCCACAACCTAAGGAATGAAGGTAATATCTTTTTTCTTGGGGACTTTAATGCTATAACTGCTACTAACCAAGCTATTATGTTAAGTAACAACTCTAACGCCATCCCCTTGTGGATTGATGAAGATGGTAACTTAGCTAATAGATTCAAGAGAAACTATGAAGGCATGATCGAGAACTTATTCGGCACCAAGATCCTCAATCTTAGTAGTTCCCAGGACTTGATTATTTGTAATGGTATTAATAGGTGGCCTTCCTCTAGCTAGACGACCTGTTTCCATGGGCTGGGTAGTAGTGTCCTGGACTATGTGATTTTTGAGACCCATATCCTCAACCGTATTACAAAATTTGAGCTACTTAACGGTTATGAGCCTAACTCTGACTGCAAGCCTTTGTCTTTAACTCTTAAACTTGTTATCCATAACATCCACATGCAGGAGACTGGTGAAAGCAAAAGACACACTTGCTTCGATAGAAGTAATATCGACACTTTCTTAAGGGATTTAGGCTCCCTAACTTATAATAACACCTTTGAACAAATTTATTACAATTTTACTACTACCCTTTCCACTACCATTAGCAAGTTCTCTATTGAGACTTCATATAAGAATAATAACAAAACTTCCAACCATTAGTATGACGAAGACTATAAAATTTCCAGGAAAGTGATCAGAGACGCTCCTAATGAAATTGTTAAGCTATGAAATATTTAAGTATATACAAAGCCCTCATTAAAACGAAGAAAAAGTCATATATTAATAAGAGAAAAGAGCATCTTCTCCACCTTTCTAAAGATGTGCCCATAATTTTTTGGTAGAATGTGCTTGTTCGTAAAACTAAAGATAATCATTTGATTCCCTTAGAAACTTGGGACAACTATCTTAAGAAATTGTATCTTAAACACTCCTATTAAGGAAGGTATATTTTCTCTGGAAGACATTGAGTCTGAGATTAATAAGCTCACTAATGGGAAAGCTAAAGATGTTGAAGGATACCAAGTTGAGATCTTTAAAATGGGAAGATCTATCCTAATTCCTCATCTCCACAATATTCTCAATTTGGCAGTAAAGCATGTCTTCCCTAAGCCTTAGACACAAATCCTTATTGTGCCTATCCATAAAAATGGGGACAAAAGTGTTCCCTCTAACTACGGGACCATTATGATTAGTCACACCCTAGCCAAGCTATATGTTCTCATTTTGGGAAAGAAGATTAGCCTTTGTCTTGAAAACCATGGTAAAAGAGCTAAAGGGAAAGCTGGTTTTAGGAAACATCACTCGACTATCGAACATCTTGTCACTCTCAAGATCATTGCAGAGGAATTTCACAATATTAAATCTGATCTCTTATGTTGTTTTGTGGAATTTGGAAAAGATTTTGACATTGTTCTTCGGGATAAGCTATGAGAGAGACTTGAAAATATAATGGTTCCTCTTGAGTAGAGGATTGTTGTGATCCACCTCTATGAGAATGTTGTTTCCAAGCTTAAGACCACTAAAGGGTGGTCTAAATATATTAAATGCAATATCGGGGTTAAGCAAGGGTGTCCCCTATCACCTACCCTTTTTGGCATTTACATCAATAAGCTAGAGGAGTGTTTGGAAACTGCAAGTTGCAAGGGAAATGACCTTGTTGGTATAATCGTTACTCTTCTCCTTTATGTTTATGATATTGTTCTTCTTGCAAAAATCCATGATGACCTAGACAAGTAGCTTAAGACTCTTCATATCTACTACTTCAAGATGGGTATGACAGTTAATACCAACAAGACTAAATTCATGATCATTAAACCCAAAAATATCACCCATGGTAGTTTCATCTATGATAGCCATTTCTTAGCGCAGGTTTATTCTTATAAATATTTGGGCATTGACATTCTTCATCAACTCAACTAGAATTACAACATTGAGAAAAGGATTATGAGCTTGAAAAAAATTGTAAGACAGTCGATCTTTGTATTCAGAGTAAGAAAAGGTTTCTCTTTGAGACTCTCGTCATCTTTGTTGTCTTATACATATTTGAAGGTTGGGGTTTTAGTATATCCAGAGAGTTTTGGAGAAAGATTGAGATGATTCAAAAGTAATTCATAACCCACAACCTCAAGATTAAAGGAAATACTCCTTATCTTATCCTCTTGATTGAAGCTGGCTTGTCCCCCATTGAAACCTCGACTATGTTTAGAGATCTGGTGTATAAGAAGAATCTTTACAACATGGAATCCAAGAGGCTCCCAAAAATTGCTTCTAACTTTAGTCAAAACCACCACCATCGCCTCAAGCGTGGGTGGCATAAGGATGCCCAGTCTTGGCTCAATCATTGGGCGATAAAGGAGGAGATCATCGTGGGAAGAAAGGATAGTGTCAAAGATACTATTACCTCCAATTTTAAGGATAAGTTATGGGATGATAAGGATATGGAGGGTAAAAGGAGGTTAAGATACTATAAGGAGGTGATCAACCCTACCCTTAATAACCAGAATTATCTTTGTGTGTTGACTAACACTAAAAATGAAATGAACATCACTAGGATAAGAACTAATTCTCATTATCTTCCAAGTGAAACCAGGCGGTGGTCTACTCCCAAGAATCCATGGAATGATAGAATCTGTCAGATTTGCGGTACTAAGAGGGTGGAAGATGAAAAACACTTCCTTTTAGACTGCCCAACTCTTACTCACATCTGCTCTCAATTCTCTAACATCTACCACACTTCCAATCTTCTTGACTTGTTAAGCCAACCCAACTATAACAATTTTGGAGGCTTTTTAGAATAGGCCCCTAATGGATATGGATTTAAGATGGATCTAAATTGATTTAATTTCTATAAATAAAGTGTAAAGCTAAAATGATATAATTTTCATATTTAAATATATGGTATGGAAAGAATTATTATAATAAATTTTAAAAGATTAGCCACCAAAACACAAAATAACACTTACAATTTTTTCGAGTTGTCTTTAGTGCGACTTTTTGGAAGTTTTTTGGGTGGGTTTTTTCGGTCTCACAAGTTTAATGGGAAAACCCTGCACAATTGATTTTCCCTAGGGGTTTTTCAAGGTGTTGAATCCATATATACCATAAAAAAATCAATTTACAATTTAAATAACACAAATCAAGATTTGGGTTTTTCACGGTGTTGAATCCATATATACCATCAAAAATTCATTTTACAGTTAAAATAACACAAATCAATATTTCACCTCAAATTTTTCCACTGCATTCCAACACCAGAATGTCCAAAAAGTCGCACTAAAGACAACTCCCAATTTTTTCACCTACTTGCACCAAATGACACGTTTACCTAGAGTATTTTGTCTTTAATAGGCTATGTGTCACTTCAATATCATGGCTTCTCATAAACCTGGAGATAGAAAAACATTGGTAATGTGACCAAGTCATGTTTCCCTGAACTAACTAACAAAAATTAATAAAAACTAATATAAATTCAAAAGTAAATTTATAAAAATTCATAAAAATTCAAAAATGATATAAAATTCAAAGTAAAAAAATGAAGTTGATATAGATTTCACAAAAGTAGAGCTTATATTCATTTTCTTTTACAAATTTAATTATCCATTTGACATGGATTCATTTTTTTATTTTTTATTTTATTTATT
>APFE031509040.1:0-24760 GCA_000404065.3 Pinus taeda | reverse complement strand
AGAATATTGCAGATGCATTGAAAAAATCTGTGAGGTTTGAGAAGTTATCTTGGTGTAGAGAAACAATGGGTGTTGCAAGGCTGGATAAATGACTAACCTCTCTTGTGGCACCCTGTGGAAAGAAAACAACAAGTGGGAGAATGTTGGGTTGTGTTATTCTTTCCATGACTAGCTCACGTAGTGAACCAAGGGGTTAGAGGGGGGGCAGAGCCCTCGCTTCGTTGTGTCGATTGCATAGTGGGGTTGGCAGCACTCCCTGTCCGGGGGGTTTGAAGGGGGTGGGTATCCCCCCTTTACGGGGTCCGGGGCAGCGCCCCGAGAAAAATATTTTTGTACCCTATATTAGGTTGGGCGGACCTACCTATGGTTTTGTGCATGATTTTCGCACGTGGTTTTGGACGTGATGGTTTTCAGTCCATGGTTTTGGACGTGATGTTTTTCAGTCCATGGTATTGGATGCTTTGAAATGTATAAATATGTATTGTAGCATTGAAATTAACATAATGAAAAAAGTTGGTAGTCTCGATTTTGGGATCCAGGGGAAAATCTCAGTGTATATGTGTTTTAGATGTTATGCTCTCGCATTGTTTATTTTCTGTGTTTTAGAATTCATATGCAGGTAATTTCTGTACAAGGTTAAAACCTACAATATGCTATAAGGTGGTACCAAAGTAAAAAAAAAAAAGAGAGACCAAAATATTGGCAAGCAACGGATTAGTGCACTATCAATTCCACTAGAAAGTGCTAGTTTAAGTTTCATGCATATAATTTCTTTAACACTTCAGTGAATATGATCAGCTCAATCTCAAGTCCATGGATGCTAGGCAATATCTTGACTCGGTCACCTACTATTTTATTCCCTTCTTAGTTTGATTGCTTCTAACTCTACATAAACTAAATTTTCCACTAACTCTATATTTTTCTGGTGATTAAATACACTCAACTCTCATGTTACCTTCATCTTTGGACCCATTGTTGTTGGGTAATGGACATACACAATAGCATAATATTTGCAAAAAGAGAATAGATAGAAGAAATGGAGATATTTCTTGTTATAACTTAATATGGAAATTATCAAGACTAGATATATAAAGAGGAGCGAGACTATCCTGTACAACCACCCTGTTTCATTTAGACATGACTAACCCGGTTTAACTTAATATTATTTATAACGTGTGACTTTATTAATTAAAGGCACTTATCCATAATCTCTCTCTAATATTTGTCTTTCTAATGTACCATTCAGAACTATTTCTGAATTGGATCCCACAAAAGTAAATTCACTCTGGAAGTCAAGGAACCGAATTCCAGATGGATCAAATGGAACCAATTCTTTTTTTTGTTGGGTTTGCAATAACTGATTCAGTTATTGATCCGTTTAGTTAACAATTGTTTTACATGTTTTTTGCATCTTTGTTATTGACATGCTTTACGTATTGACTTCTTCCAGGACTTGTGTTCAAGGCAAGTCATCAACTACCTTTCTTTCAAGCTTCAAAATCTATTGACTTCGAACAAACATCCTTGAAACAAACATGAAGCCCTCATGTTCCATTAAAATTTAGCCCATTAAAAATCCCTTGAGGTCAAGTCAAATCTATTCTCACATTTCCTTCAAGCATTCGATGCCAAACAAACTGATCAGATCCAGATCAAGTTCAAATGCTATCATTTAACAATCATCAATGGTTGAGATGTGTGGGAATAATATGCCAAAGATACTTGTTCCAAATTGCAGTCTAGCTATGGAAGCTGAGTGGTTATTGTGTAGAGACTTCAATTGAAGTGAAGACCTGAAAACTCTTGTGTACCAGAGACAATTAAAAATATAGTGCCATTTTTCTCTTCTACAGATATAAAATAGGAAAATTTTGTGGGTGGATTAAGTAAAATGGAAACTGCTATAGGATGCCCATCATTAATAAAATTATGTCATGATAAGAAAATGTTTCTTATGGAGGCAAACAATATACTAGAAATGTCCAAGCCAGGTGATGTTATTATGGGGAATGTTGGCATTGAACATGAGCTTTACAAATCAGCCTTTGGTGAGATCAAAGATGATGTGAATGAAACTAACGGAGAGTTTCTCATGGTTGTTTCAAGTGCTAAAGAAAATAATGAAGAGAGAGATCGATCTAGTATATCTCCTACCATTGATCTAATTGCAAAGTCAAAAGAGAAATGATTTTCAAAAACAATAGAGAACATAGTTGAGGGTTTGGAGGTGGATGTGCCTTTGGGATCCAGATGTCATGTTAACTCAAGCATTGACATGGATAACTTTCCTTTTCTTTATAAGGGATAATAAAAGGGACTATGTAGGTAATTCCAAGCAAGATTATGTGGTCCTAGACTATGTTGTTGCAGACAATTTTGAAGATGACCAATGTTCCAATGATGCTGTCTAGAAGAATTCATCTCATCTCAGTGCATTAGTGAGCTACAAAATGCCCGTCTATTAAGTATGGCCTTTGTATGAGACAGATCCTCCCTATCCTACAAATGTTGAGGTAGATCTATAAACTCTAGTCAAATATTCCATAAGTTTAAAAGAGGTATAATTATGTCTACTACTTATGATATTGTGGTTAGTGGAGACATAGTAAACTCTGTTACAACGTTTCCTTGAGAAGTGGGACTATGTTCTTTCAACATGTTTGTTATATATGGGAAATGGTAACAATGAACTAGTTCTGTTTTTTTTTTTTACAATCTGCAAAAAAAGTGGCTTATTACATAAATGGAATTGTAGTTTGTTATGATAAAATTATAGGCATTCTATCTTTTAGAATGATTCTGATCACATGTTTCAACAGTTAATTAATTGCAACGATTCTTGATTACAGAAAAATATCTAAGAAGAAAGAGCAGTTTAGATTTAGAGATATATGATGTTAAAAAGAAACCCCACATTGGTGCATCCTTCGGACCACAAAGGCATATAACTATTAACAACATTGGAACTTTGTTGTCTCAAGTTTGTGAAGTGCACCATCAAAATTAATAGAAAACTCATTATACCAAAGAAAGACCTTGAGCTTCTGGTCATGACCTTAGTAGTATTTTGTGTGATGTAATATGTACATGAACAAGAAATATCCCTTGGGGGGGTTTCCAGACATAAACTAAAACATAAACACCCAAGTTCTCCTGTGCCTATGGCCATTTAAACTTTAAAGTCTAAAGTGGTGTATGCCAAAGTACCTTATCAGGATATGGTTCTTCATGTTACTGGGAGAATTGAATGATTATTTGGATCACCAGAGATCACTGATCTAGTGACATTATCTGATGGTAGACATTCTGTAATATTTGCTTGGTGACCAATAACTATACTCATCTTACTTTAAACATTCGATTGATGTTGTGGTTTGTTCATTTGTCATCACACACAAAAAGGTAAGAAATGCACAATAGAAAAGAAAAAGACCACTACTCGATGCCAATGCCTGCAACGAATGTGGGTATAGAAAGTTTTTAATCTTGTAAAATTGTTTACTCAGCCCCACTGTTCTAATCAGTATCTAATGGCACTAACCCTAACCATCGTTGTAATATTTTTATTTTAACTGTTGTCTTTCTCACTGTTAGATATCTAGGAACTTGTAGGACCAAGTCTAAGCTTTACTTCATTGGGTTTACGAGCTTTTACGTATTTTTCTCCTGTCAACATCATTCTAGCCTTTTTTTTTTGAACTTTTGATAAAACTAATGAACTAATTCCTGAGGAGACTATTGAATGAACTTGTCTCCAATATTATATTGGCACATCAAAACGTACTTAAGATTCATAAACCCAGATTGAAGGATTTTCTTACGAGCAACATGCAAAAAAATGGTTTCTTCTGTCTAGTTCATTATCTTCAACAAAGCACAATAAAGGAGCCCCTGAAACTTTGTTGATGACTTGAATGGCATGCTAGTGGAATTTGAATCATGTGACAGAAAATGGCAGTCATTCGATGACTGTGGACAAAGAGAAGGGTTGATGGGGAATGAGGTGAAATACCTTCACGGTAAGTTTCACTTATCGAAATACAACATTGCTAAGTCAATTAATTAATGAAAGCCAGTGCTTCGCTCTCGTTCAGTTGTCTTGCTGCCATGTAAAGGATTGTACGGTAGATGAGGAGGGCTTTGTCAAGGCTTCCAGGCTTCAGTTTCACTATTGGTAAAACATCAATAAGATTTTACTGTTTGGCAACTTCATAGAAAGTCAAAGGAAAGTTCATTATGCCTAATTTATGTGACTTCTAGCCAACAATTTTGAAGTTAGAATCTCCACTAGAGGAATTTCTATCATATCTATTTTGCTATTTCTGGATGTAGAAAATATATGAAAGGAAATAGTTAGAAAGCCTATGTGCTGAGTAGTTATTTTTATTTTCCATTGGTTCGCCCTGAGTTTGATGTACCTAAAATTATGGGTCAATACATAGTTTTTGTTTTGCAGCACCTAAAGTTTCTCATCTGTTTTAAGAAAAGGTCAAAATTGGTATTAAAAGACCAACTTCTTCATGTTCTTTTGTTGCATGAATTTTCTTTAATAGGAACTATAGCATCTTTTCCCACAACATTGATCATGGTAAAGTGAGTCACTGTTGCAATCTCATAAACTAGGTCTTGATGTCTTCTTTAAGTGTGCTTTGCTGGGAAACATGCAACTGCAGGTTCAACTTAATACATTGGTGATGATACTTTTTATTTATAATGTCATGACAGGTCTTTCCAGAATTTCCCTTATCTATGGTTGATGCTATAACAAGGGGTGGAGATATTTTGGAAAATCTAGCTACGAGCACACCTTGGGAAACAGTAGCAAAATATGTTGGTATATCAATAGGCACAGATACAAGAGCATGAAGCCTTCGTGAACAAATCATTCAAGACATATCTACCATGGAAACCCTTAAGGTGATGAAAGTTCTGCTTCCCGATTATTGAGAACATCCAAATTAGTAATGACCCAGTGGGGTCAAGGATGGAGGAATGACAACACACACTTGAATCTCAGATAGATAAGAAGAAAGCATTCCTACAAAAACACCCATTCAAATGTAATAATTGCCATGAATAAAGCAAATTCGACCACTACACAAATGTTGGCTCCTCTAATATCAGCAAAAGAGGATGAATTTCAAATGGTAACTAAAATCCCAAATAAAATATGGCAATGCTCAGCGACATCTCAACCCCAAAATGAGCCAAAACTAGGTCCAATCTAGAATCAATTGACAACTTCCAACACTGTTCAAGATGAGTAAGCCCACAAAAACTTCCCTCCCTTGACCGGAGAGGAAACTCAAGTAGAAAATGAACAGCTAGTGAATTCAGTGGAAATTGAAATAGCCTAACAAGAACAATCTGTCACTCCAAAAGCATCTTATAGGCACCCATCAGAGGTGTTGGAATGAAAATCCATTTAGACATTAAAAGAGGTTCAACAGATTTCTCCCTCCATCGATAACAAGGTTCTAAAAGGATGAGATGAATAGTTCCTATCATAGATTATATACACTTCTTGACCTCGCCCAATAGCCTGCCATGAAATACCATCTGAGACTATAGATGGGATTTAGGAGAAACCCTCCAACACACAATTTTCTGATATCCATATACAGGACCCTGACTTTTTCATACAGCAAGGACAACCTTTTTTATTTTATTACTGAAGGTCAAGATCAGAAGTTGCATCGAGTTGGCTTAAACTGGCAGTCCAATGAAGGTTTCCAAGAGCATGTCTTGCACCAGAGATCTTTATTTTCCACACACTTATGATTTGGAGAGGAGACAGTCACATGGTGACTCTCTTCATCAAAGGGAGTGTATTTCGGGTTATTTGATTTCAAGGCAGGTATTCAAAAATAGTAGAAATAAAGATTTGATTGTGAATGGTGTTGGATCGACTTATGGTGCATAAGTTAGCATCTGAGATAAAGGTAGACTAGCAATATACATTCAGGAACAATTATTGAGGAGCTATGTTATTCCTCAAAAACAATGAGCTGCAACTGTCTCTGCAAGACTCTAATTCACTTGTGCAATTATCACAAGATGACATTGACAATTTGGAATTTAAAGAAGCCAAGAAAAACAAACAACAAAGTTCTATAGGTAGAGGGGCAGTTAAAGTGACAGTTGTTTCCATTCAGGTGCATCTTTAGGAAATTCTGAATTGAGTCAAACTTGATAGACATTTAAGCATAGAAGTTCCAAGGTGCAAGAGTTGTCATCATGGAGTACAACTCTTAATTGAGGGGTATCAGTACATGTAATAGATGCAAATAATCAGTCAAACAGATTGCTTTATATTGAGTGCAGGCAAGAATTATATATAATGGTGCCAAATATTCATAGGAAAAACTATGAAAGATTAAGCTGATGATACAAAGCAACTTGTACCTATACCTTAGTATCAAGCATGGGATTCGTAAGTGTTTTGAGGAGAAGAGTTTGACAGGAAGAGATCACACTGCAAAGGATCGACCTACCTCATCAGGGCAGAGTGAACAAGAAGTTGTTGTTCAAAGTATTTCTTCCATCAACCTGAGATTGAAGGTTTTTTTTTATTGTCTTCTGATAATTATGGTGATGGTATCATACATGAGAAAAGGATATCCCAAACCATGTAAAACATGGGGTAGATCATTTACTTCTCAAATATTTCCTCAAAATCTATGCATACTAGGAGGTACACATGCTCTGAAAAGCCTTGGATGTGAAAATAAGGCATCGACTAGACGCTCGTATGCAACCATTGCTTGCCATGTTAGCTGCTTCCCTTCATATTTAGGGGAGAGATAATCAATATCTTCTAGTTTTCGCCTTCCTTTTGGCCGGAAATCTTCAACATTTGGGTCCATCCAAATGCTTCAAAAACGACATGGTAGATTTCCACCATGCCAAAACATAGGTAAATTACTCCCATAAGTGCCTGGAATACTTGCTTGATAGCAGGTTCATGCTCATGCCGCTTCATCCTTGTGGTATCATCGTAAGGGAATATCAGATTGTCTAAGTTGGCAACTTTGATCTAATAGGGCAACAGTCTCTTGTTGGTCATTCCAAAAGCCTTCTCTCTAAGACAAGAAAGTCCCTCCCTTGGGTACCTCTGTAAAAAGAACTCTGTCAACGCAACTTCTTGGCCCTCTCACTTTCCTCATGTTGGAATGCAAAGTAGAGAAATGTATCAAAATGAGCTATAGGACTATCCTCGTCAAAGTTGCTTAAAGTCTCCAAAGGATAACCCAATGCTTGTTTGGCCTTCAACAGATTGTCTTCCATCCAGGCCTTGTCTATATCACTAAGGGGTGATTCAGATATATTCATTAAGGATTGACATGAGGATAATTTTGGATGATTCAGTTCTAATCTTGTAGAGAATGGCATATAAGATGCGTAGCTTGATATTCAAAATGGACATGGTGGGACTGAGCTTGGGACACTTGGTGAAATCTCTAGTAGTCAATCCATAGAAATAATCGCTGGATGTTCTGGAAGATGGGGGGATTATGGAAGTGGTTAGGTCTCTGATTCTTGCCCAAATGACAAGAGTCATTATCTGGGAGAATCAAGTGGAGCCATGGATGGTGGTAACCTTTCTGACATTGCTAGCCAGATTGGGCAAACAACTGTTGGGGATCTAGAAGCATCCAATTCTCACCTTGCATAGTCAAGTAATATCCAAGGTGAATCTTCTATTTTTAATGAGGAAATGAGGCAACTGAGTACATTTAATAATGAATTTCCATCATCTCTGCCTTTAGAGGGAGGAGGATCATTCACTGTTCCTCGTGATTTTGGTGAGCAATCTGAGAGCTCTGTTGTAAATCTCCATTCTATGGTTCCAGATTATACACAATCTGAAGGTCAGCTAATAGGTGAAGAATCTGTTTCTCAAGATTTATCAGGGACTAATCCTAAGCCAAGAGAGTCAGAGAGCAGGAGTATGCTTCAAGTAGATGCGATAAGTCTCTCATCGAATGAATCATCTAGTTCAAAATTGGTTGGCATGGTTAAATAAATTCATTGGTTGGTTGGGAGATCGGGGGTTCCAACCCTTCTGACCCCATATTTAAAAAAAATGTAAGGAGGAAATTGAACAATGGAAAACAGAGAGCCAGCACAGAAACCTAGTCATTAGGGATAACAACGAAAATGCAGAAATGGCATATGCAAGTCCCAAACCTACAACCAACTGATATGATATTCTATTGATAAGTATTCCATCGATAAACAATGCCATTTTTATCACAAAGAATCTGCAAACTAGAATCTGTGTGTGCCGATGGAATCATATTTCTTCCAATGGAGATTAGTTGTGATACAATTCCATTAAAGGTGTAAAATAAAATCTTTATTTGAAAGGAAATTTGTACAATTGTAGGTGTCATGGAATTTGTACATGGTGTTTATTTCTCAGGTTCTAGTTGCAAATATAAATATTGGTTATGAGGATATTGTAAATACACAGGTCTTGGCTTCCAATGGAGTGCATGTAAGAAAATATCAGGCATCTTGCAGACATGGTGGAAAACTGTGAGGATGAATTTATGAGATTTGACCTGGAGTATCAACAGATTTTTGTTTGGCAACAAAAAAAAAAATCGAAGGAAGCAACTCCTAATATTCTTGCAACACATCGCATACCTTCAACTATATCTGATGATTTGAAAAAGTGAATCAGAGGTGACATTCCTTACATTTTGATCTGATTATTAGGATGAATATTGTTTACTACTTCCACGACATGATAGGAAAGATGCTAGGTTGGGGATATCAAGAGGGTACTACTCTCTTTTGTTTTGGCTATGACTTTCGACAAAGTAACAGTCTTCAAGATCTAGATTTTGAACCTAAGCTCTGATACCATGTGTGAGGACCCAACTATAGGTCCTCTAACTACTACTACACTCATTCAAATTAATTTCACTAATTTTCATAACAAGGAAAATTTCAGGTTTATAAAACATCATAAACATGAACATATATTAATTTAATCTACAACATGTATAACTTGTAACAACTTACATAACTAAAATAGATGATGGATAATACCTGTTCCAATAGCTTAATTGAGATTCTCTTGAGCTCCATGCTCCTCTTGACTACCCGACTATATTTGCTTCCCAACCAACTAGGAAGTAATCCCTAGCCTAGGAAACCTCCACAGGTTCTCTAGCCCTCTGAGCCCAAGTCCAACCAGATGTAGTGTGTCCAAGTTTAAAAAACAATCTCCAGATCCAAGTTTGATTTCCCTTCTATTTCTCCACATCCCTCCTCCAAAACAAAATCCTCCCAAATAGAACCAAACCAAAACCAAGACCAAGGATCCCCTTCTCCTCTCATCATCATTCCCCTTTTATGCCTCTTCCTCCCATCCACCTCAACCACCTATCATTAATGTCATAACTACCCCCTCATCCTTTCATTTGACTTTTCTTACCATATCTTCTCCCAAATAAATTTGAGAGGACATTTTGGGGATAAGATATGGATATTTAATTTGGTAATTAATTGAGGAGGACCATATCTTCTCCCAAGGAGATTTTGAGAGGACATTTTGGGGATGTGGATATTTAAATTGGAATAATGGAAGGAGACCATATCCTATCCAAGATTAAATTTGAGAAGACAAGTTGGGAATTGAATAATAACAATAATGAATTTTATATCAATAAATAAAAGTTACAGTTTCCCAAATGAAGGTATTTACCAATATTTATTGATAATTATAAGTCAATATTTTTAGGTAATTTAAACACTAATAAATTTTGCATGATAATATTAAGTGGGGAATTACAAAGAAGAAACATATTATATTATTTCACTTCACATTCAATGGTTTAGCAATAACACCCAAGATATCACACATGCATAACTTATTGACTTTTCAGGTAGGTGAACGTATGTTGTTTTCTAATCTTTAATAATTAATTCCTTGAATGCTAAAATATATGTATTTTGAAAATTTCCCATGAAAAAATCCTTTCCTCATTTTCCAAGAATATAAAACACCTTCATTTGGGGGGCAGGCGGGATATTCATAATCATTTTTTTCCATATCACTTGACCACCATGTTGTTCCCAAATCAATGATGATGTTCTTTGACTCAAAGGTCGATATGCTTTGTAAAAGATTCAAATTATGAGAAAGGATTGATTGATATGAACAAGTCTTCATTTTGAATACATTCTTAAGTATTCTTTATTGCAGCAAGAAGAAGAATTAAAGAAAAGTGTTATCACACAAGAACCAACACTTGAAATAGTTATGGTTGCCACATAAGAACTAGCCATAAGAGCTTCCACTTAGATATCTTTTAAATAAAGAAGACTTTAAAAGAAGTCTAAGTCTTGCAAAAGTATCTCAAAGTCACAAAAATGAATTGTTGACAAATATTGCACACCTCAAGGCTATAGAGAAGAAGCTACAGAAAATAAGATGACACCAATCCATGATACTCAATGAAACTTTTCATGAGGACATGCAACATCTTTATTTTGGGGGAATGTTTGGTCTCCAAAATGTCATCCATTTCACCACTTTTCTTTCACTTTACTTCAAAATTTGCCATATTTCGTAGTTACATAACCATGCACTAAGACCATCTTCATGATTAAATATGGGTTTAGACATATGATTTTCCAATATATTTATTTTGGTATTTAGAGTGAATTTATGGTTAAATATTAGAAAAATAACATGTATTCACGTATATATAAAAGTTGGATGAGTTTTGTGATGTGTGTAGGCTTATTTGAAGATTCTAGGACATTCATATTTGTCATCTAAGACTCAAATTCCATTTTCCTCTTCAAACACTTGAAAATTTGAGGAAGATTTGAGATCATTGATCAAGAACATTTCATGGAGAAAGATCATGGAAGTTTTCATAAGTGTCACCTATCAAAGCCATAAGAGATTTGTGAGAGGATATGAAGAGATGCTAGTTGCTAAATATTAACATATGGTTGTAACCACAGGAGCGAAATGTGGATATAAATTTATGAGTTAGTTATCTTAGATTTTGTATAAATAGGAGTGCCTTCTCCTCTTAGAGGTGTGAAAAGTTTGGGAACTATGTTCATGCTTCAATGTAGAATTTCATATGTTAAGGATTGGCACTATACTTATGATTGATGTAATGAATACCATTGTAGTTCACTTTGATATGGTTGGTGTTCGATTAATAGTTTTCTCGACTTTCCACCTCTCATGAAATTTAGAATGTCCACCTAACGAGTATGAGATGCATTTTAATGTTTCATTTTTTTCAAGATAAATTAGTTTATTTTATGATGCATTTTAAGTCTTTTAATTATATGCATTCTTTTATGCTCATTCCATTTGTCTTCTTGTGTAGGTTAAGCATTATTGCTTTCATGTCATAGACTCATTTCTTTTCAACTTATTTAATTTTAGATTCATACATAGTCATGAATGATTCTAATTTGACAATGCAAACATTAGTAATTTCAATTGATCTCTCACTGCTTTTAGAATATGTTTCCTTTAAATTTCATAGATTAAGAATTCAATGCTTTCTTATTATAGGATTTGTTGCTTTTTAGATTAAATTTACTTTCAAGTATTTGCTTTCCAGTCATTAGAATATATTTACTTTCAAGTCTTTACTTTCGAGTCATTAGAATAGATTTACTTTCATGTTGATAAGATATATTTATTTTCCTGTTGATAAAGATAGATTTGCTTTCATGTCATTAGAATAGATTTATTTTCATGTCAATAGAGTAAGCTTACTTTCATGTCAATTGTCATTTCAATTTCATAGATTAAAATATTTCTTTACAAGTTCCGAATTTGATACTTTTGAAAAAGAAAGTGTGTGCATACTCATCTTAGACATTTTACATGAATAGGTTTTACTTCAGCCTTACAATTTCTTTCAATAGAGAAGAATTTCCTTTAGAAATAGAAAGTTGATTCCCTCATATATCGTGCAAGTGTACTTCGCAAGTTCATGAACCCCAGGTTTGACAATTTAATGACAAATAATTTAACTGACAATTAAAGTACCCACACTAGTCCTGGAATTGGAACCATTTTTAGTGCTTGGGCATATCCAACTCGGGTTATGTGCATAGTTTCGTCAAAAAATCCCCTCTAGATACTGACCCTTTCAACATCATCTAAAAGACAAGTAAAATCTCACCTGAGGCACCTTTGGGGACTGCAAGAACAATTATTCTACAATAGAGAATGGAACTAGAACCCTTGCCCAAACTATTATTTTCATCATTCTACGAGATCTGATTACAAATATTCATATCATTTATTAACTCATTAATTTTTTTTAAAAAAAGGGGTTGCCTCACTCGTGTAATTAACTAAGTCATTCTCATAAATATATTGAAAAAGGAACACAACTAATTTCCATGCAAACATTATTTGAACGCATGGAAATGGAACAATTCATCTATCGATCGTCTTCCATTAATATTAAAAAGGGTCTTTGAGCGAAAGATTATGATATTGCAACAATACTTCATCTCAACTCACTAGCCTAACTACCACAACATTACAACATTCCAACCATAGAAATGATAATTTGCCTCAAATTACCCAACAAAGAAATAAAAACGACCCAACCCAAATCCTTTCAACTCCTATATGTTTATACATAATCATGTGGTCCCAAGACGAAAATGATACCATGAGAGATACCAGGGAAAATAATTACCATGGGAAGATATATTACATGATCAAAATTGGCTCGAAATTTACAGTCAAACTTAACCATTATGGCTCATCCACTTCGCATTATTCTCCTTTTTGCGCATTTTTCCCTTTTGTACCAATTATGCGCACTACTCCTTCTGCCACAAATTTGTGCATTGATCTTTATGCATTATTTTCTACTCTACCTTTTTGCGTGCAACTCTGCTAAAACTGCTAAACCTCTTGCAAAATTTCTCTAACTCTTTTATCCCAAAATTGGCCCCAACATACAGTTGGTTGGAAAATGCTCAACCTTAGTTGGTTTGTTAGGCAAATTTGATTAAGATAAGTTATTTTCTTATGCATCAAAATTTGTTTACAATTAAGTGGAATTATGAATTTTTTCAGGACGAAAAAGCTTGATAATTTTATATAAGAAATATAAAACAGGCATGAGAGTACATTCATTTTAGAGTCACTGACTCATAGACCATATAGCAATATAACACATAGAGTTGTTCCTCCAAATATGAAGAAAAAAAGAGGGACATGTGGATCATATTGATCTGATATCATGGAGGAAATAACCAAGAAGAGCAGGAGATTCAAGAAGTCAGCTGAGAAAGACAAGCTGACAGCCAGTCAAAACTCATATTAAGACATAGTAGAGCCAACAAAAAGGAGATAAACACCTGCATCCACAAAAAGAAGTTGAGATAAAAACATATGAAAATGTAAACTGTTAGCTAGAGAGGCCGGATAGGAATGCCGAGAGAGACCATAAAGACCCTAAACAATCTAGAAATCTGGAGGAGCGAAATCCTGTATAGAAAAGAGATTCCCTTCATTAGTCATCTGCAAAGACCATAGACCTGAAGCCACCTGTAGACCATCTTTGGATAGATCATCTGCTTGCTAGTTGAGAGCCCTGTTGATGTGATGGATAGAACATCCCATCATATTGCTCCACAAGAATCAGATCCTGTCTAGCCACCCAACAAGTTGAGGCTTTAGAATGTTATTTTTCCCAAGGACATAGTCTACCAAAACTCTCGAATCACCAAAAATAGAGACATTCTAAATGTTGAGAAAGTGACAAAAGCTAAGGAGGCCAGCAAAGGCCATAACCTCAACTTTACTATTGGATCCCCTACCGCCATTCCAGTGTATAAGATAGTGATTGTTTTCATTCACAAAAATGAGAACCCCACAGCCGCAAATGCCGTCCTGTTCAGCACCATCAAAGAAGGCTCTAGGCATCAAAGTTTTGAAAAAAATGAGAACCCCATAGCTGCAAATGTCGTCCTGTTCAACACCATCAAAGAAGGCTATAGGCATCAAAGTTATCTCCGGAGGGGGCTCACTGCATACCTTTTTCTCAGGCAAAGAAGGCTTCTACGAGATCGATTCATAGAGAAGAGTAATGCTGGAGAAGATGTCCTGAAAAGGGGCAGAGATTCCGTTGAAAATGAAATTATTGCGCCATTTCCAGATGAACAAGATAGCAATGATGAAAACAGTTCTCCAAGAATCCTTTTGTTGGCTGCACCATAGAAATGCTTCACTAATGGACGCGTGAATCGAATGCTGGATTCCAAAAAAATATGCAAGGGAGTTAGAGCTGCTAAGATGAGGAGCAATTGAAAAAAAGGTGAAAATTGTTTTCCTCTGCGGATTTGCATATGGGGCAGAGGCCTTTCCATCCACGCTTTCTTAAGTTTTCCCACGAGAGATTCTTGTTATGGAAGGACAGCCAGGAAAAAAAGATCATTTTGGGCGGGCATCCAGATTTCCATAATATGAGAGGAAAGGAGGGGCTGAGAGAGTCTGTATTTGAGCCACATAGCATCTGGTAAATGTCCTTAACACGAACAAGATTAATCCCTTTAGAAAAACCCTAGATAAGACTATCATTTTCCATTGTCCAGAAAATCCCACAGTTCCTGAGTTGAGTTTTGATGCACTCCCATCGCAGAGCTAGTTCACCTTTTATGCCAAGGCATCCGACATCCTTCCAACAAGGAATCAAACCCTTCCAATCTTTGATTAGGCTGTCCCAGAAAAAATAACCCATTTTGTGGAAGAAAGATAACAGAAGATCAGGAATATCGATAATATCGGCCCCACTCAGGAAAGGATCTTTTCCAATGAGGATCATTTTGCCCAATTGAAAGTGCCAGACTAAGTTCTTCAAGAAGAAGTTGTCAATCTTATGGAGGCTTTGTCATATAGGGGAGCCCGAAGGAGGACCGATTCTGCCTTTCCTGAACCAGTAGGTGATATCTTTTTTACCCATATATTTCTTTCGGATGATGTCGCTCCAAGGCCCTTCTTTGAAAATCCCTCTCCACAGGGATCTACATAACAAAGCCTTGCCAAAAAAGTCCTCAGATCTAAGAGGCCCCATCCTCCCATTCGTTTTGGGAGAGAGATGTTGGACAATTTCGAGAGATGAAATTTGCGATTATCCACATGGCCCCCCCAAATAAAGTTAGTTGTGAGCTTATTCAATGACTGTATAATGCTTGTAGGAAGGAAAAATAAATGGGACCAATAAACTGCAAGCTGATTTAGGACAAATTGAGCCAAGATAACCCTTCCTGCTAGGGAGAGGCATCTGTATTCCCACATAGAAATCCTGTTAAAGTATCTATCAGGAATCCATTGCTAGTCCGCCTTTGAGTATCCGTTTGCTCTCAACTGGAAGCCCAAATATTTAATTTCTTGGCTGATAGATCGAGCCTCAATATCGAAAAGGTCTGTTAACCATTCAATCTCCTCCTGACATATATCACTGTGATAGATGGTAGACTTTGTACTATTGATTAGTAAACCTGTCGCTTTCTGAAAATTGAGAAGGATTTCAAAGTAACAAAACCATGCGACTCTACATAAAATGCCAAACAAAATGATATCATCAATAAATAAATTATGAGATATCGACACGTTCCTGCAGATTTTTAACGACTGGCATTTGTTTTCATTGACTGCCTTGTTGATGTGTAGGCTGAGAGTATTCATGGCCATAATGAATAAGAGTGGGGACAACGGACAACCTTGACGAAGACCCCTGGAGGAGGAAAAAAAGGGAGATGGGATGTCATTGATGATGACCACATAATTCACCTGTTCCACACAAGCCATGATCCAATTAATCATATTCGACCTTAAGCCAATCTTTGCCAGTAAACATCTAATGAAACCCCAGTCAAGGCAGTCGAAAGCCTTTCGGAGATCGATCTTTAGGATGACTATGTCCCTTTTCTTTGAGTGAATGGCATAAAGACCTTCCTGAGTGTTGGCAACCACGTCTATGATGTTCCTTCCTTGCAAAAAGGCATGCTGCTCTTTTGAGAGGTGGATTTATAGAGTTTCTTTTATTCTTTCTGCTATGATCTTTGAGATTATTTTGTAAGAGATATTGCATAAAGAGATCGGGCAGAAGTCTCCAAAAGACTCAGCCTTTTCTTTCTTTGGGATTAGAGCGATGTAGGTAGAGGACGTCTTCTGATTGATACAGCCTGCAATCCTAGAGGCTTCTACCATTTTTAACAGGCCGGCTTTAATGATGTCAAAGAAATGAGTGAAGAACTCTATAGTCCAGCCATCCGGCCCTGGACACTTGTCTTTCTTGAAGAACTTCATTGCTTTTAGAAACTCATCCTCAATTACTGGCTGAAAGATCTGGACATTTGTATCCTCGTCAAACATCTGGGGAAATACGTCGAGCCCATAACATATCCTGCAAGTTGCATGACTCTACTCTTTTATACTGAATAGAAAAAAAACTTTACTGCTTCATTTGAGATTTCCTATTGAGAAAATAAAAAACCCCCTCTCTCATCAAAGATTTTCCAAATGGAGTTCTTCTCCTGCCTGGAATTTGCAAATTTATGGAAAAATTTAGTGTTCTTGTCTCCCTCTTTAAGCCATATCGCCCTTCTCTTTAACCGCCAGAAAGATTCTTCTTGTTCTAATATTTTGATTTTGTTCTTTTGAAGCAGCTTAATGTGACATCTTTCTATAAAGGAGAGACAATTAACCGGCATGGCTTCCGACACTCGGTCCAGTTCTATTTGAATTGAGCGCAGTTCCTTTCTATTTGATTGCCTTTTCTTAATTTGCCAGTCTTTTACCACCCTTCGCATATGATCCATTATATCTCTGAACGTCATCAGAAACAGAGAGGGACAGGAGGACATCATCTCTTGCCATGCATTTTTAATGTAGTCATTGAAGGCAGGGTCATCCAAGGCAGTTCTGTTGAATTTAAAACTATATCCTTTCCTGAAACCTTTTTACTTCCAGCCCAGTGAAATTGGTCTATGATTTGAAATGAAGAAGTGCTCGATCGAAGAGAATGGCATACCCATCTTGTCAATCAGGCTAGCGTGTAGAAAAAATCTATCAAGCCTCTTTGCTATATATGCATCTGCAGATCTACCATTCTCCCAAATCGGGAGCATGTGAGAGGGGCGGATGTGAATGTAATTTCTCCTCAACAGGAGCTCGATTTTAATTTTTTCGGCGAGGGGATCCTTCTTCTTGCTAACACCCCGAATTTCCTCCATATTAAGAGTGACATTTAAGTCCCCTGCGATCATTAAGTATTCAACGTAAAAAATTTCAGATGCAAAGAGTTTCTCCCAAAAGAACAGTTTATTTCTGTATGGAGCATATACGTTCAAGATGTTAATAGGAAAGTTGAGCCCCCTCATGTGAGCTGAAATCATAATTCCTGCTAAACAACTATAAGTATTTGCCTTGATCCAGTACGGATCCCACAAAACAGCTAAGCCCCCCGAGAGTCCATTGGCTTCCACAGCTGATATATACCAGGAAGGAAACATCTTCCTGAAGTAAGAGATTTCTACAAAAGAGGTGTGCATGGTTTCCTGGATAAGAATAATTTTTGGGCAAGCAAAGCGGAAAAAATCTTTCAAAGCCAAAAATTTATGGCCTGCCCCCAACCCCCTGATGTTCAAAGAAATGATGAAATTCATTTCGGAATCTTGTTGGCCACATTTTCTCTAAGGGGACCTTCTTCAGTCATGTCTGCAATGGGAACGTCTATTAGGTTCAAATTTCGGACCCCTCTGCCCGCACCTTCACCCCTTCCCCTAAAGTGCCTGCTTCCCCTATTGTTCTTCCTTCTTACTGTAAAGTTACTAGCGGAGGTGGGACTAATATGAGGGGATTTTTGAGCTCCTGGTTTATGAATAGTGAGAGCCTTGAGCTCCAGAGATTTCTTATTCAGTAAAAAGTCCAAGTCACTACCTATAGAGTTGGTGGGCGAGGACGTAGGAGAGTTAGCGGGGGTAGGGGATATCATAGTCTCTTTTCCTTTACCGGTGGGAGGATAGATAATTTTCGGGGAGGACGAAGAGGAGGGAACGGTAAGTATTTTATGCATTCATTATATAAGATGTGTTATCAACATTGGATTTTTAAGAAGTTATGGATTTGGTAGCTTGTTTGCATTGTTGAATTTATTTCTACAGCCTTGAGGAATTTCCATGATTGATTGCATTGATGCATTATCTTCATTCTATTTATAGAACTATGAAAATGGAAAATTTTATTTACATTTGGAATAAAATCCTGAATGGAATAAATCTCCCTTTAAAACCATGTTATGGAACCTAGATAAATTAACCCCTAAAGGGTGTACACCTCGGGATTTTGTTGGTTATAAGATGTAGTGTGAGTGTTATAGCATTTTAATGAATTTTAGTGGACTAATAATAATGCATTTGCGTAAGAATTTTCATTCTATAGATTATGTTTTGACCCATTAAGAATTTTATCACAAGCTACAACCAAGGCATGTCTTGGTTCTTAAAAGTAAAGAAAAGTGTTCCTAGTGTAACTAAGATTTAAATGTCTCTTTGCAATCTTAACATGAGCATTGGAATATTACATATTAAGATGATATTTGGAATATAGACTATATGTTTGAAGGGCTTGGGTAATTACTTAACATTATCAATTTTATGTAAATTATAAGTTTTACCCTTTTGAATCCTTGCATATGATTATTATGTATATTTAGGACTATATATAAACAATTTCACTAGTTTAATGGCTATATAATATAGTATAGGATGATGGTTATGCATACCTATGAGTCCTTAAATTAGGGAAACTCTCACCCTGCTATTGTAACCTTGTTATACATTGATGTACGTCGGTTTTTATGAGTGTCTTGGAGAGAATTTATAGTTAATTGGATTTATATATTTATCTATACAATACTTCCTATACTAAGAGTGTTGAATGATATATAGGAAAATGTATTACAATTGTGTAAACCCTAAGATGATTTTAGATTGTAAGGATTCAATAAACCCATCAAGGCTTGAGTCCTCAAAAGTTGGACATCTTTGAATTTAGAGAATTAGAATCCCCTAGGTTGAAAGGCCATCTTGAATCAATGAAATTGATGTAAATTTTAAGGGTTAGTAAAAAATATATAGGGAAATCAGATATTGGTGTTCTAAGACAAGATTTGAAGGATAACTATATTTACAATTATAGACTTAAATCCTAGAAGCATGATCATTCTTCTTGAGTGCAAACCCTTCTTTGCATGATATTAGTATTTTATTCCTATATTTGAGTAAGAATATATCCAAGGATTGGATCCCATTTTATGCCTTCAAGAAGCCAAAAGAAAACCTCAATTGAGTGATCTATCTATAGGGAGAACTCATCAAAACTTGGAAGAGTTTGGAGGAATAATGGGCCATTTTAGGCAAATCTCTTGAAATTTGTTCCCAAGTGATATATCTTGTATCAAATGAAAGTAAACTTCATGTGATACAACAAATACCTCGAATTCTTGGGGATAAAATTGAGACTTGGATTTAGTTTGGTCAATGAGATAGAAAATAAAAATTGTTCTTATGATGTGATACACCACACCCTAAAAACAATTTGGCACATGATACAAGGACCACAACCAAAAGGTTAAATGTCGTGTTTTAAAAAACTTTGAGAATATGAAATGTGGCCAAGGTGAGGACTTAAACCATTGTGTAGGAAATAATTTGAGGGTACAATGTATTGCAACATGGAAATTTTGGGTGTGATACATCACAAGGCCCAAAACTTTCATTGATGTGATAGAATTCTCAAAAGCTAGCAGATTATCCTAGATGTGCTATGTTATTAATTCTGAGGTTTTCAATGGTGTGACAAGGGGAACGGAAGAAAAGAAGGTTAAGGAAAAGAGAGAAGGAAAGGAGAAAAATGGCGGAGTGATGAAAAATGACAAGAAAGGAAGAAAATGATGATAATCATGACAACTAAAAATATCATGTGAAATAACATATTACATGATGAAAATCTTTGTACAATACACCACGTGTCATAAAACCTTATAAGATGAGATAATGTTTTGAGGGGAAAAATGTTCCAAATCACAACGTAGTGTCGTGGAAAATTGATGAAAATGAGAATTTGGGGGTTGGCCAAAATCCCAATTCCTTTAAAAAATCTTGATCCTGGACCTGTGGTTTATGGGCCCACAAGCCTAAACGGAAGCGATTTAACTTTTAAAACGTGGATCTTCATTACCGTCGAGCATCCATACATAAGAGTTTACATAACCATTTACAAATCATATACAATATAAACTATTTCTTCTTGGAGGATCTGAGAAAACGTATGGGATCAAACTATACTCGCCTTTCTCGAATGTCAATAATTGAATAAGGTGTTGTGAAGTCTGTCTGCATGGCAACACTATCCATTGTAGCCTGCCATACTGTGATTGGTGTATCCCAAGTCCACTCAGAAATACTTCGGACAAAAATTTTCACGCGACGATGGCTGGCAGTCAGTAATCCTGGTCTACGGGATGTTATCACAAAGTGGCTTGGTACACAGGCATGGACTAAAGACTTGGACCTTTTATGTGGCTTACGTGACCATGCAGACAATCCAGAACTATGAAATGAATGGAGAAAGGTTCATCAAATGAACAAAAGTAGATTAGCTCAATATATAGAAGGAATAAGTGGCTTAAAGGTTAGTGTTGATGCAATGCTTTGATGCCGACACCCTTTATCAAAAATTTTCAGTCGATTTCATTCTGATGCCATCTAATCTATTCTCCCCTACAACTGTGAAACATTTAAACATATATAAACGCAGTCTAGGAATTAATAACGCTGGCTAATCAGCAAACAACTCTGAAGTGACAACCATCCTTCCGCAAGAAGATGAATTCTACGTTAATTAACATCCCAGCAACGAGATCAGTTCAGGGTTAACGCATTCATTAATTCCTGGTTTACAACTTAACACACTCGAAACACATGAATTACTCAATCATAAAACATACATAAACGTACACACATACACTGAACCCAGGTTTACATATTACACAAACGGTTACAAAATTAAGGCATTTCAGCCTTAAACTGAGCTCCTGCTCGGCTACATCTTGACACTCACAAAATTCCTCACAGAACAGATATATCTCACACTCTATCACATTACATTTATATAAGATGCATTAGGAAGGATTGATCAGATCTTCTCCTAGTTTTTCTACAATGAAAGCTCTCCAAAAAGCGTGCATGGCTATATCCATCTTATCCGCTTTAAATCTGCTTTAACTTATCCACTTTAAATCCACTTTAAATCTATTTTCTGCTTTAAAACAGACTTTCCTCTATTCTGATCCTCTGGTCCACATTTGCTTGCTTTGGTGCTGAGTGCTCCCGCATCAAAAACAATTTTTAGGAAGTGTGATAACCCTATTGCAAGGAAAAATATCTTCCAAGCAATGATACATCACACAAGATAAGTTTAGGGCATGATAATATTTTTTTGACAATGCAATGAAGGGAGAAACCTTGTCTCATGGGAAAAATTTCGTAAGATATAACATATTGCACAATGAAAAAAATTGAGGCATGATAAGACATTTTTAGAGGTGCGATTAATGCCTTGAATAAGAGTTTCCAAGATGCGACATGAGAAAGAGAAATGGAATAACCCCTTAAATTTGAGACCCAAGGGCTATTTGTACGATGCCACTTCAACTAGCACATCTAATGCCAAGTATGGAGAATGACATAGTAGGAAAGAGAAAGTTCTTAGTAAACTTTATAAGGCCACAACTTTGTGCTCGAAGCTTAGAATCGAGAAAGAGTATAATCATTGGAATTCTATTAACAATAAAACTCCCTAGTGAGCCTATAAGTGACCTCAAATTTGTGTTTGAGAGGAAAAATTTAAATATTCCACCTCTTTAATGTGACTCAGGGAGGGTGGGTATGTTATATTGACATGATGAATTTTAAGGGGTGGTTCATGGGTCCATGCAACATTAAAAAACTACCAGGCATTACCCATTGAGAGGGACTCACCCTCTACCTAAAATATTGCAATTTCAAATAATATTTTCTAGGCCCAAACCTTAGTTTCCACCTTAACCTATAGCTTACAATGACATAACATGTTCATTACTTTATCCTACTAAGAGGGATCTTCAAATGATTGTGGGGAAGGGTTGGACTTCATGCCATGCAATAGGTTCTATTTAAGAGAGGCCACATTGATAAACTAACTATTTTGATCATAGATAAGTTTATCCTCACCAGTGCTCAAGTTGCATGCACCTTTTTATGTGCTAATGGAGGCCCTTACACATGATAGTTTAATGGAGGAGGTTACTCTAAAATCACATCCCTACATTGATTACACACATAGACACACATGTAAATGACTACTTTTTTCCTAATATTTTATTGTGTCTTTATTTTCTATTTTTAATTATTTCTCAGGTGCACTTGCTATGATCCAATACTACTCCCTCATAAGCTTGTGATGCATCAATGATTGTTTCCATTAATTATTGAAAATTATTTTTATATATGTCAAAGATTGTCCAAATTAAAGAGGAAATTACATATTCAAATAAAATATTATGAGACCTTTCCAATGGTATATGGAACTCCCTCTAATTCCATGGGAATGAGGATATATGAAATATGTTGTCAAAATGACCCAACTAAAGTACAAGTAGGACAATTTGTATACCCTATATTTGAAGTCATTTTAACTCCAATTACCTATCTTAAATGGGATCATAGGATATATGTTTGGAAATCTTATTCTGAGATATTTCCAATGATATATGGCACGCCTTCTAATTCCTCACGATTGAGTAGAAATAGATTTTTGAATATTCACTACACATTCTGCTAGTTACACGAGTTAGCCCAGCTAGTGAAAAATTCGACCCTAACCCAACAATCAAATGCACTATAAATAGGCATGGGAAGGAGAATTTCTAACCATTTGATTCAAAAAGTTGGTTTTGTTCAGGAGAGTGAAGGAGCAAGTACAAAGTTCATACCTCATGAACTAAGGAGCAGTCAAGTCAAGTCAAGTCAAGTCCAAGCATCAATCTATGGAAGGGTTTTGGCACATCTTTTGAAGGGTGTTTGACATTCTTAATGGAAAGGGTTTATGGTTTCTTTGAGGTATATTTTTTAGGGTTGGCTGCTATTGTTTGAAGTCAAAGTTTCAGGGGATGATTTATGTTATTTTAAAGACGGGTTATGTTGTTCAGTGAAGGTCAAGTTTCAAGGGATGAGTTCTATTGTTTGAAGGTTGAGTTCAGGTTGGTGCGTATTAAGGATTGGTATCCTCATCTTTGTTAGGGGTCAGGGTTTGTGAGTTGATGGTTAACTGTTTTTCTGTTGGGCTAGTATCTCTATTTCCTGTAGCTCCCTTGGTCAAGCTAGTAAGTGATTCTCTAGTGTGTTTGGGGAGTCTCTTTGTAGTCATCTTACTGGTGTGCTTTGATAATTGTTGGCTCGTTGTGCATTTAATTGGCGCCGCTGGTTTTGATACAATGCTCCCCGTTTCACGCAATACTCATTCTCTTCCCCTATCTAAATGAATTTCAGCTAGCTAGGGGGGACAGGGTTCACACATGCAAGTGGCGATGGCGGTAGAGGAGCCTCTAAGTTTTGGTCAGGGTGATTGAACCACAGGCAGCTCGGGTCGGGCGGATTCAGGGGCTCATGGTGGTTGTGGTAGCTCGTTGGCCGATCGTGGGGGTAGAACTACACGGACGCTGAAGAGGGGTGGTGCAATGTGTAGAGGTGGCACATGTAGATGAGGGAAGGCGCAATGCCGGGAGCGTGGGGAAACTACAGAGCGACATTATTGTTTGGATAGTTATCAGGATTTGATCTAGTCCGTACTGGAATGCCTGGAAACTTCAAAGAGAGCTCGACAGGAAGAACATGCAGAGCTCATTGTACGGGAGTGAGTCGTGGTGGTATGATGTGGTCAAAATCTGTTATCTAAGAAGGTGGAGAAGCTGGAGTCATGGATGGGTCACTTCGAAGAGCATGTACAATGTTCCTTCCGTCCTCCTTCTCCTCCTCTAGGGACTACTCCAGACAATCATGTTTCTAGTACCCCTGATGACTAAGCATGGTTACATGTGTTTTACTTGTTTTATGTGTTTTATGGTGCTTTTGGCCTCCTAAATTGCCGATTGTGTCTCTAGTTATTCTTTTGTTTCTTTGTCATATGGTAATCGTGGTAGTCAACAAACCTGATCGGGGTGAGACTACCCGCATTTTGCCACTAATATATTTTTTATAACTAAATAAAACTTTGACTTAAAAAAATATGAAGTTAAACAATTATATTATTTTATATATTAAAAAACATTAAAAATTAAAATATTTCATATATTTAATTTAATTTATTTCAAATATAAAGATAATATCCCAATCTCTTAATCTATTTAATTCAAGAAATATATGAATAATTTGAAAAAAAACTTTTTTTAAAAAAACTTTTAAAATACAAATTTTAAATTAAATCAGTAATATTAGTAATCTATATCAATACTATTAATATCAGAGTATAACGCCGGGGGGAGAAGGAAAAAAATAAATCTTAAATCCAATAAAAAACAATAACATTATTTATTTTTTGAAACTAAAAATATCGATGCTATGAGCACTAGTGAAAATGACTAAGAATAAATGTATATATTTAATTAGGGCACTTACATTATAAATCAATAAAAGCAAT
>APFE031509034.1:15069-30383 GCA_000404065.3 Pinus taeda | reverse complement strand
AAATCCTTCAAAGCTTTGGTTGAAAACGAATCAGATCACAAAATTAAATGCCTCAGGTCTGATAGAGGTGGGGAGTTTACCTCAAATGAATTTTTCGATTTTTGTGAAGAGCATGGCATAAGAAGAGAATTCTCTATAGCCAAGACTCCTCAGCAAAATGGAGTAGTGGAAAGAATGAACAGAACGGTTCAACAAATGGCTCGTGCTATGCTTGATTAGTCTGGAACTCCCACAACTTTCTGGGGTGAAGCCCCAATTGCTGCAGTTGTTATTCTCAACAAAACAAACGTCCGGGTGAACAGCACTCAAACCCCTCATGAGCTCTGGTATGGTGAGACTCCTTCGGTAAAATATTTCAAAATTTTTGGGAGTAAATGCTACATCAAAAATACTGATGAAAATCTTGGCAAGTTTGAACCCAGAGCAGATAAAGGCATTCTTCTCGGTTACTCTCCCCACAGCAAAGGATATAAGTGTTACAATAAAAGGCTTGGAAAAATTGTTGAAAGTATTGATGTAGTGGTTGATGAAGAAGGAAACATTCCTAGGCAGGTAAAATCTGAAGATTTCGAAGATGATGAGGACTATCCTTCGACATCAAATCAGACTTATGATGAAGAAGAAACCTATGAGGCACTAGAAGAACAAATAAGGTAGAAGAAAAGACTCCGTCCAGGTACGTTCAAAAGAATCATCTAGAAACTCAAATTTTGGGGCAGAAAGAGGTAGGTGTACAAACAAGAAGAACTATCTCAGAAGCTTCAAGCTATCTAACATTGCTTTCCTCCACTGAACCATGAAATGTAAGTGAAGCATGCAAAGATGAATGCTGGGTCAAGGCCATGAATCAAGAACTTAAGTAGATTGAAAAGAATAATACTTGGGAGTTGGTTCCTAGACCAAATGATAAGAATCTCATAGGGACAAAATGGATATTCAAAAACAAGCTGAATGAAAATGGAGATGTTATTAGGAACAAGGACAGACTTGCTTGTAAAGGGTATGCTCAACAAGAAGTTATAGACTTTGAAGAAACTTTTGCACCAGTTGCAAGACTTGAAGCCATAAGAATGTTCCTTGCTCTTTCTAGCTTTTAGAAGTTCAAAGTATTTCAAATGGATGTAAAATTTGCCTTTTTAAATGGAGACTTAGAAGAAGAAGTGTATATTGATCAACCAGATGGATTCATCCTTGGAAATGATCCAAAACTTGTATGCAGACTTAAGAAGGCACTCTATGGTCTTAAACAGGCTCCAAGGGCTTGGTATTTTCAGTTGGAAAAATATCTCCATCAACAAGGCTTTTCAAAATGATCAACAGATGGCAATCTATATATAAAAATTGATAATGATAAATTGCTAATACTTGTTGTGTATGTTGATGATATTATCTTTGGTAGAAATGAAGAAGTCATGAGTCAAAACTTTGCTTTGGTGATGCATAACGAATTTGAAATGTCCCTGCTTGGTGAGCTGACATATTTTCTTGGTTTACAAGTCCAACAAAATAAGGATGGTATCTTTTTATCACAAACCAAGTACCTTAAGTAGATCTTGAAGAAATATGGCATGGAAGATTCGAAACCAGTATGTACCCCTATGGTAATAGGATGCAGCTTCAGTGCAAATGACGATTCAACAGTAGTACATCAACCAACCTATAGATCCATGATTGGTAATCTGCTCTATCTTACAGGTACCTGACTAGACATCATGCATGCAGTGGGAATAGTTGGAAGATTCCAGGCAAATCCAAAAGAAGCACATCTTCAAGCGGTTAAAAGGATTTTCAAATATCTTCAAGGAACACAAAACTATGGCTTATGGTATCCTAGAGATACAGATATCACACTCCATGCATATACAGATGCAGACTGGGAAGGAAGTGTGGATGACAGAAAAACCACTAGTGGTGGTGCATTCTTTATGGGTTCCATATTAGTATCTTGGTTCAGCAAGAAACAAATTTCAATTGCTTTATCTATAGCTGAATCGGAATATGTGGCTGCTACATCTTGTTGCACACAACTCCTTTGGATGATGCAAACTTTGCAAGATTTTCAAATCACTTTTACTCCACCCATCTCCATTTTTTGTGATAATGCAAGTGCATTCAGTATTTCAAAGAATCTTGTCATGCATTCAAAGACCAAGCACATACCTATCAAATATCATTTTCTCTGAGAACAAGTACTTGAACAAAAGGTCAAATTGGAGTATGTTCCCTCCAAGGAATAGGTTGCTGATATACTCACCAAACCGCTACCCAGGGAGACATTTGAATACCTCAGACAGAAGTTGGGAGTAGTTGATGCATCATCTTGCTGTTGAAACTCGTTTGTCTCAGAGAAAAGTGGTCGTACGCGAGTTTCATGAGGAAGATCTGCGTACATACGCCGGTTTATGTGGATATAGTTACGTATATGTTGGTTTGAAGACAACAGTGGGCTAGGCTCAGGATGAAAAGAGTCTAATATGGGTATGACCGAGACCATCTAGCATAGGTTCAGGGGGAGCATATATTCTTCTAATAATGCATTCTTGGCATTATCGTAGGTGATCTTGGTTCAATTTCACACTTGTTTTTGGTTTCAGGTGGAACAGGTGCAGAGGGAGAACATGGTTGCTGGTCTGAATGATGATTGACAGATGCTGCTGACGGTAGTTGTTAATGACTATCATAGTCTTGTTATAGATATTTTGTCTCTATGTCATGTATTTCTTTTCTTATCAAGGTCATGCAACGGCCTACTTTGGTATATCCCCACTTGGTTGGGAGATGGATGTATGTATGAGTCCTTGGTGATAGGAAGGTCATTTATGATATATAAAGTCATGTTTCTTCTTGTAGAATATCTTCTTGCAGACCTTGCCTACGGTCAGGGGGAGCATGGATAGCACAACAGAGCAGAGATTTCAGCATGCACTCAGGGGGAGCATAAACCTTTGCACTTGATGACAGAGGGGGAGAATGACTTTGAGTGACTTGGGATTGCCATCAAGTCCAAAGGGGGAGATTGTTGTCATTATGACACAGGTTTGGTGCTATGACATAGGTGTTGTCCTTGATGGCAACTCACTCAAATGACATATCACAGTTTAGGCTCTTAGAATGCAAGAAAAAGGAATATACGCAGGATCCTCCCAACCAAGTCGTGTATACATGTGGGTTCAACGATCAAAAGGAACGTATATGTATGCACACACTTTCATGCATGGAAAAGTGCGTACATGTGGGAAAACTTATTTTAGTCCATGGTATTTAGTCCTTGGAATTTGGACCTATGGCTTTGGTCCATGATATCTAGTCCGACGTGTTGAACCCAGGTATTGGGTCCATAGTATTGGTTCTAAGTGGTTTTGGACCATATTATTGAGGAAGGCCTAAGACTATAAAAAAGGGGAAGGAGATCATTAGGAAAAGTGATTTTACTGAAGCATTGAATATCTTATGAAAGAGCAAGATCTAGAATTGGATTATGGTGCATAGATGGATCTGAATTAAGGAGGAACCTGAGCGCAAGAAGAAGGATAAGTTCTATTGTTGGGTCAAGATATTAAGGCTTGAATAGCAGTATCTTTTTGTAATTTTGATATGTTATATTTGGCGCATGACTTGATCTATAAATTAGATAATCTGGGCATAACTGATGTCTGAATAAGTGAAATCTTTTATAGATCTATACGCAAGTTCGACACTGCAGAGGTGCGTATACACACTGTTTAAGTAAGTAAAAACCGCATATACGCTGGTTAGCCCTAATACAAAAGCATATGCATGTAGGTTCTACATATTGAAGTAGTGTACGTCTCATGAAATATGTTTTAGCTACCTCTGTTTTTTTCTACAGTGTTCTAGGTTCAAGATTGGTTTCTGGCTACGGTTTATGTATTCTGGTTACAACATTCAGAGAAGTAATTGGTTGATTCAGGTTTTTGATTGAAGCAAAGGAGATTGGTTGATACGGATGTATTTGATGTTTGATTATTTTCATTGATGGATCCAATCTGAAAATTTATGAAACGTGGTCCCTGGAAGAAAGAGAAGGTTGTAGCCTTCTGTAGGTCAGCACCTACGTACTAGTACTTCAACTAGTACAAGAGCTAAGGGGGTTGTAACTCCCTTCCAGGAGAAGCTGGAGAACGAGAGAAGGTAGTAGCCTTCTGCAGGTAGAAGCCTACGTACTGGTATAAGACTGCACCAATACAAAAATATTGTCAAAAGAAGTTTCTTATTAAAAGAATATAGAGACGAATTACAGCAGGTGGTTTTCACCCACATTGGGTTTCCGCCTTATATCTTGTGTCCATGTGTGTAATGATCTGTCCTATTTTACTGCACCTATTTATTGTTCTTATGGTTAGTGAAGTTCTGATGCACTAATTAAAGATCAACATTTAATGAATCACAAGTTTACTAATATACGCTGGTTTCTTTAGACACAGTAGTGTACATACGCAGTTTCCCATAACTGAAGTATCATATACAAATCTGATTGTGAAATAAAAAATAATTGATAATATTGATTCACCCCCCCCGCCCCCCCCCCCTCAAGTATTAATTTTCAACAAACTGATCAAGGAGTTCACCCTCCAGTACTAGGGCTACATCTCCTAAGACTCCTTCATGGCTAGTCCCTCTTGGAATTATTGGAAAAATCTCTTTGCAAACTGTACCATTGGGTTCAAAAGACCCAAAAACCCCAAAGATTAATGTTCAATCTCTGAAAACTGACTCTGGCTTAATTGTGTTTGATCTCCAACGGTGGTCCCAAGCTTCATCAACTTCATCATGGGATATCATGAACATAAGTTCTTCTTTGCCTCTATAACCTTAACCAGTGAGTTTAGAATGTCCAAATTATCTAGGACTGACTATTCATTTCCCAAAATTGGTCGAAAATTGCTTCAGTTATGACTCAGACAGTTTTTCCCTAAAAATCTCCTCCAAATCAGGAGAAAACCCAGTTAGGGCCGCTAAATTTAGGGGCAGGCCCAAAAATAGGGGAATCTACCAAAACTTATGCCATATTAATTTGGAGATTAATTAAGGTTAAGCTAAATTAACTAACAATAATCTACGATTAGTTCTAACCTTTGTGGTTTTACTAATCGTTAACTCTGCAGTTTAAGGAGGTGGACACATGGGAAGTCAACACAACCAACTTGGTTTCATAACCGTTTCCTGGCAGTTTAGATAGAGGTATTCACATGGTGGCTTAACCTTTGAGTTGTGGTTTGTCTTTGGCTATCGAATGTAACACTAACTATGACCACGAGGGGGTTAGTGTGTTCACATGGAGGGCTAGCTTGCGAGTTGGCCCTCCTAACCACCAACCCTTAACCCATTACACTTTAAATGTATGTGGTCAAATACATAGGTTAAGATCCAATATATGGTGTAACAGTAGATCATAGGCACTATGGAGAGGAGGTTGTAGGGTCAAACCCATACACCTCCATAAAATTTACCACAACATTGTAGGGGCACATGGCTGCCTCCAGGGTTGCCACATGTCACCTCCGGATTGGTCCATCTGATTACCAATTGCCCAATGCCCAGATGCCACTTGTCAATGTATGATTCATCCAACTATATAGGAATATCCAAGAATATTCCACAAAATATTCTAAGGAATATTCTCCTTGCTGATATGGTCAGCGGGCTCTAACTTCCTCATATGAACTCTATCTTGAGTGAAAAGATTTGCCTTGAGATAATATCATAGAGACAGACACGATCATTCACATTTTGAGTGATTCCAAGCACTTTGATTTTTGAGTTATTTCTTGCCCCTAATCCAAATTACGAACACTCCTTCCCACTGACAGGTTTTTGGACACAAAATTTGGTTATCTAATAAGTGTTGAATACTCTTCTCTTTTGCAAGTTCTATTAACTGATTCTACTTGAAGAAATCTCCATGAAAACCACTTGGGTACACTAACAAGCCTTGCATTCCAATGGCTATGTCCCTCAACCACTATTCTCTTGTTGCTTCTGACCCAATCCAACACTTGTAGGACATTTTTTGGCTACAAAATACCTTTGATGTACCACATTGATCCATTGGTGCTTGGAAAACTAATACAATCTGATAGCCTTCCCACTAAGAATCTTGATGTCAACACATACAATGGTCTACAATCACTGAAAAGTTTTGGCATCTCGTCCAAGTTTTGATTCTTGCCTCTGTTATCCTCTAGCTCAACATGCTACTCATGTCATGATTTGAGAATGAAGGATGAGGATGATAATCTTGCTCAGGAATGGACCTTCCAAAATCCTATGACATCTTGTCACAAGAAACACCATTAAATGGGAAAACACATTATGTAAGAAATGCAAATCGAAAACCTCTTGTTTTTCTCCTTCAAAGTGTTAGAGTCAGTAGTTGCATACTGCCACCAGTGATCAAATATGCTCTTATAAAGTGGTCTTAGGGTGTCAAAGTCAAATTTTTTTCATTTCAGTGAGTCTTCAAGTAAAAATTTGGTCACTAGGTATTAGGTCTAGGATTTGTTTTTGCTCCTTCCAAAGTCTTCCAAGTATTGGTTCATGTCATCATTCAGCCAAGTATACCATCATTCAAAGAGTTTTCATCATCATTTTAGGTTCCAATGGGTCATTTTACACCTTGTTCATGCTTTAGTTGTACTTAGGTAAGGCTCATTTCCCTCTCTTAGGGTTTTGAAGGTAATTTTTCTTGGATGGTGAAATCATCAACAAAACTTGTATCCTGATGCTCATACACATTTTCCTATCCTTAATATACCTTCTTAAACACTTCCCATCACTGATATCCCTCAAATTCATCATTTTCCCACAAGCCCTAGCATATTGCTAAAATTTGACATTTTTCTAGGTTGGGCCTATGTTTTGCCCTTTTAGACCCCTTCCCGTCACTCAATATTTGAAACTCCACTTTACCCTATCTCCTAACATCCCTCCCTACTTCCAAAATTGTTTCTTAAAATGTTAGAAGCCCCTCATCCCCTTCATTTCTACAAATCCCTTGTTCCACACATCGGGATAGGTTTTATTCAAATGATGCTTATAAGCAAGAGAAGATGAATTTGACAAAAGTGAGAGAGTTTTTTCTCCATCATAGACTCAAGACAAAAAACCTCCTTCAGTTTTTACACAGGTCTCATGGTTTGGGAGAAATGTCCAAAACATCATTTGCGTTAGGAGAGTTTCTACATTTCTAGAGTGACTTTTAGAAAATCAAGATTTCTCCTACCTAGAACGTCCAAAAGACTTTCTTGATGATTCAAATGATAACTAGACACATATATCTTTCCAATGAGCTATCATGAGCTCAATTGGGAGCTGAGGAAGATCTCCAAAAGTTGATTGGAACAACACTTTGCATTTTGGCAACCTCATTCTTCACATTTTAACCAGTCTTGGGTGATTTAGCTTTTGACAGAGAAAATGAGCTCCAAATTGAAAAATTCAAGATGTTATGGAAATTACTCGATAAGATTTCCAACAAGCTATCCCATGCCAAATTTTTACATCGGGAAGGTAGTCAAACGTGGGTTTGAAGTAGCATTGTGCTTCTGGCGGATTTTCCTAGTGCAAATTTACACAGGCGCTGTGCTTTTGGCGTGGCGCTGCGCTTTTGAGTAGTGGTGCCGCGCTTTTGTCAGGAGAGCCTAAAAACATTCAAACCATCAATGAAACTCCAAATTTTATCTTTCCTTTCATCATTACAAGTAAGTGGCCTTCACTCACTTTGGTTTTGACTTGCAAATCCAAATTATAAGCATCATCTCCCATGTTTAATATGAAACCCTAAAATCTCTCTAATGATGCTTGAACCCTAAATATTCATTTTTCATCCTAGCACCTATCCCTATAACTCCAAATTACCCTATCCTTGTTTCCCTATCACCTTATCCCTCTTTCCCTTTACACTTATTCCATATCATTCCCATTCCCTTTGTCCTTCTTCCCCAAGAGCAAATTCTCAAGCAAATAAGCCCTCCCTCTCATTTCCTACTCCTCCATTCATTTCAAAGTGACAAGCTCATCTCACATCCCATCATTCCTAGAAACAATTTCACTCATTCCCTTCATACAACTCAACCTTGCAAACATGGACAAAGAGGACCGAGACTATGAGGAGGAGGAAAACACAGGCAGTGACACCTCAACAGATGAAAGCTAGTCTAAGGCGGGCTTTGAAAGGAAAAAAGGAGGAGGATAGGCTTAGGATGCAGCCTAAATATTCCTTGACTCATCAAAGCACTTGATGATGGTGCTTCTCACCAATTTTGGGAAAATTTGGAGCAAAATTTGTCATTTGCAAATTTTGGAATTTAATACAGAAAAACTGCCGGTGGCGCTGCTCTTTTCCTAGGCGCACCCATTGAAGAAATGGATTGCATTTTTGGATTCAGAGTGATGAGGAAATGCACCTTAGAAAATTTCAAAGTTTTTGGGGCAGAACTGGTCCACCGAAAGGTCAAAAAACACCCTAAAAATGACCTTTCTACCACTTTTTGGACACACAAAAGCAATCTTGGGAGAATCACATTTTGAGGGGTCAAATGAGCTCCAAATGTAGACATTTCAGGTGTTTTGGAAAGTAGACTTGAATACCTTTCCAATGAGCTACCTGGGATTAATTTGGATGGCGGGACTGTCTCTAAAAGGGACCTACAAGTGGCTCTACCCTTTTAGCAGTTTTCCTCAGGGTTGCTATTTTTCCAGTTTTTTGACTGTAATCATGGATTCTCTCTCATGGTGGATGATTTACCATTGTAAATGATGACTTGGCATGTGATTGTGATAGATAAATAGTGATAGAAGGTAGATTCATTTCTTTATAAGTTAGTTTGAGTTCAAATGAATCGGTTTTTTTCACTTTTAGAAGGAAGTTGTTAATGATGCCTATATTCCTCTTTCTTGTTCAACATCAATTAGATTAGCTCCTCATCTTAGGGATTCGACCCCTAAGGATGGGAGGAGGTTGAATACTTGTCTATATATTCTTCTTCTTTCTCTTTGTTGAGGTTTGGATTCAGTTGGATGCTCAGACCTTGATTGTACACCTTTGTAAGAAGTTTGGCAGGAGATTAATAAGAATTGCAGCTATATTTATGGGATCCCTATGGTATGGAGTTTTAGTACAATTTATTCTTCTATGATTATATGTTCATATGTTTTATGTATTCCATCAATCATTTCATTGCTTCTAGTTGAATGTTTTCAAGTTTGATAGGCAGAATTCATTGCATCAATGCTCTGCCTTGGGAAACCATTCACCATCTCATGTTTTCTGTAGTCTAGGAAGGATTCATGGTTTTCACATGCCCTTGTTAGCTTCTCACTAGTATAAAACATCTCACCCCATCAAGCTCTTGAGTGCTAAAGCCTATGCCTACCCTGCCCCATTGAACACCCTACAATTCTAACCTAGTTCCCTACACCTAAATTGTTTAGCTCCTCCTGATCCGGTAAGACCCCTTCAAAATCCAATCAAAAATTTCATGCTACTATACCTAGCCTAATATCCTTTACCTGATCCAGTCATTTTGGCTGATATCCTTACGGAGAGAGCCCTCTCCCAGCCTAGTAGCACTAGCTACTTTGCTAAGCATGGTTTGTGGTTACCCTGGCTTGCCTCCCTTCAGCCTGAGGTTCAATTCAGGTGATAACGTAGTGGCGAACATACTAGGGAATATGAGCAAAAGGTTTCATATTCCCTGGGAAAGATCATCAAAGTTCATATCTAATTGTTGATGGTGAACAGTGGTCAGATGCATGTGAAGGCTGAAATCATTCACTTGACGACTACAGTGTCGAAAAATCCCAAGGTTTTAAATTTTTATGGAAACTCCACTCTTCAACACACAGTAGCCTGATGAATTTATTGATGAATTCATTGTTATCAAAATGGATTCTCTTGCTCGAAGGTATGCTCCCATGAACCAAGATCGCATTCTGGGTTTCCCAAATAAAATTCCTAAGGTAGATTGACAAAGGAATTTTCTATGCTTAAAGATGATGATAGGAATGATGCTGCTTTACATCTAGTCAGATTTCACATGTATACTCGCAAGTTAAAGGTTGATTTTCCTGAAGACTGCTTGATGAAGATATTCATGGCCACTCCTGAAGGTGAAGCTCGATCTTGGTATGAATGTTTTTTGCCTACTTGTATTTACTATTTAAAGGATTTTCATACCATGTTCTTTGAAAGGTATAAAGAATCTTGTCCATCCTTAATAGTAGTTCAGAATTGTTGTAAACATGTTTATAGTTTTATTGAAAATATTGAGAAAGTTTATGAAGATGATGACTTCATGGATGATGAGATCATGGAAGCCCTGTATGAAAATCCATTTCAGCAGCATAAAGAGAGCTTAGAGGACACTTTATCAAAATGCTCAAGAAAATTTACAGTAGGTTATGGATCTTAGTACAACTGAAAATGATGGAGGACAAGGTCGTATTACAGATCTGCTCATAGAAAAAGACAGTATGCAGGGAAATCAAGTTTCAATTTCAGATTGTGATAAAGTCAAGTTGACTATTTCAGATCTAGATTCAGATCGTGATGATGAAGAGTACCTTGTTCTAAATCCGATGAGGGAGAGTTCTGTTGTTGATATCATCAGGAATGAAGAAGACAAAGTTATTGACCCAAGTGTTCTCATTTCATTAGAACAAATCCTTCACGAGGAGGTAATCCAATCCTTTTATGAAAAACAAGATGAGATCTTTGTTCAAGTGAAAAATCTTATTTCGATAACTCAGTGGTAAATGATAGAAGTGTTAGTTTTGAGTTTCAAGAGATATCTAAAGTTTTCCCTCATATGATTGATGAGTGTGATAAGAAACATGACAATCTAGTTTCCATGTCATATGAAGATGACCAACAATGTATTCAAATTTTAGAAGACCAGGGAATTGAGGACTGTCATTCAGATTTTTCTTCTCATATTTCATGTTTTGAATTGTTATTTCAAGAAGACAATTATTGTTTTGGCAAAATAAAACAAAAGGACTATCTCCTCTATCTGAAGATGAGATAGATCAACTCTTGAAAGGTCATGTTACAGCCCAAGCTAATGCAGGTTTGCAGTGTTCACATCATCAAGAAGGTGTTAATGAAGCTTCTTCCACTTTTGAAAATGAGGATAGTCTTGAAATTAGATTTATAGATCAGTGAACAGATATTGTTTTCTTTCATGAAGATGATAGGGTTGTCATGTTTGATAATCTTGAAGAATGTTTTCTGTTTAAGAATGAATTAGACTATGAAATTGAGGAGTATGAGCGTGAGAGAGACAATATGCTAGAAATCAAGTTAGAATTTCTCATGCTTAAGGAATTTATAGCCAACACTCAAATACCAGAAGCTTATACTTCTCTATGCCTTCCTATCAATCAACAACCAACTGTTCTTTGAGATTCAAATGAAAGGAGTACTTGTATTTTTGCTGCTGGATCTCAAGACAAGCCAGTGCTTCAGGATTTTCAAGATCCCTTTGGCATTCTTTTACAAGCATTAGAGAAGATGAATGCTTCCTGGTTCATTAGCGTAAGCCTTGGTTTCAATTGTTATTGTGAGTTGCCTACATGTATATCGTTCTTTCTTCAATTGTTTTAGTGAGCAACCATCCGCTGGATTGGTTACATTGGAAGGTTCACTTCACATGATTGTACATATTTCTTCACTAGGTAGGTGGTTGTCATCAATATTTGGAGCCCTCAAATCTCGATGGTTTGCTGCCATTAATAATTTTTGGAAGTAACTTGTTTCAACTAAGTAAGTCTTGAGTCATTTTTTAGTCAATTTCAAGTCAGTTTTAAGTCTTGATTCATTTTTTTAGTCAATTTGAAGTCAGTTTTGAGTCAATTTGGTAAAGAGTCAGTTTTCAATTGTATTGAGTCATTTTTCACATTTTTGGTTTTGACTGTATTGCCCAATGGATGAGGCACTTGGTCTATGGTGTTCTTGGCACCTCCAGGGATCTACCATCCCCACTGGAGCTAATTTTAGAGTCAATAGTTGCATACTACCACCAGTGATCAAATATGTTCTTATAAAGTGGTCTTAGGGTGTCAAAGTCAAATTTTTTCATTTCAGTGAGTCTTCAAGTAAAAATTTGGTCATTGGGTATTAGGTCTAGGATTTGTTTTCTCTCCTTCCAAAGTCTTCCAAGTATTGGTTCATGTCATCATTCGGTTGAGTGTACCATCATTCAAAGAGTTGTCATCATCATTTCAGGTTCCAATGGGTAATTTTACACCTTGTTCATGCTTCAGTTGTACTTAGGTAAGGCTCATTTCCCTCTCCTAGGGTTTTGAAGGTAATTTTTCTTGGATGGTAAAATCATAAAAAAAAAATTGTATATTGATGCTCATACACATTCCCCTATCCTTAATATACCTTCCTAAACACTTCCCATCACCGATATCCTTCAAATTCATCATTTTCCCACAAACCCTAGCCTATTGCTACAATTTGACACTTTTCTAGGTTAGGCCTGTGTTTTTCCCTTTTGGACCCCTTCTCCTCACTCAATATTTGAAATTCCACTTTCCCCTATTTCCTAACATCCCTCCCTACTTGTAAAAAATTTTCTCAAAAAATTAGAGGCCCCTCATCACCTTCATTTCCCTTCATTTCCACAAATCCACTGTTCCACACATCGGGATAGGTTTTATTCAAATGTTGTTTCTAAACAAGAAATGTTGAATTTGACAAATGTGAGAGAGGTTTTTGTCCATCATAGACTCAAGAAGAAAAAACTCCTTCAGTTTTTACACAGGTCTCATGGCTTGGGAGAAATTTCCAAAACATCATTTGCCTTAGGAGAGTTGCTACACTTCTAGAGTGACTTTGGAAAAATAAAGATTTCTCTTAGCGGGAATGTCCAAAAGACTTGCTTGATGAGTCAAATGATAATGAGACATAGATAAATTTCCAATGAACTATCATGAGATAAATTTGGAGTTGAGGAAAATCTCCAAAGGTTGACTAGAACAACACTCTGCATTTTGGCAACCTCATTCTTCACATTTTAATCAGTCTTGGGAGATTGAGCTTTTGACAGGAAAATGAGCTCCAAATTGAAAAATTCAAGATGTTCTCAAAATTAGACTCAATAATATTTGCAACGAGCTATCCCAAACCCAATTTGGACATCGAGAAGGTAGTCAAAAGTAGGTTTGAAGTGGCATTGCGCTTTTGGAGACCAGCGCTGCACTTTTGGCAGATTTTCCAAATGCAAATTTACACAGGCACTGCACTTTTGGCATGGCGCTACACTTCTGAGTAGTGGCACTGTGCTTGTGGAAGGAGAGCCTGAAAACCCTCAAACCATCAATGAAACTCCAAAATTTCTCTTTCCTTTTGTCATTACAAGAAAGTGGCCTTCCCTCACTTTGGTTTTGATTTGCAAATCCAAATTATAAGCATCATCTCCCATGTTTAATATGAAACCCTAAAATCTCTCCAATGATGCTTGAACCCTAAATATTCACTGTTCATCTTAGCACCTATCCCTACAGCTCCCAATTACCCTATCCCTATTCCCCTATCACCTTATCACTTTTTCCCTTTACCCCTATTCCATATCATTCCCATTCCCTTTGTCCTTCTTCCCCAAGAGCAAATTCTCATGCAAATAAGCCCTCCCTCTCATTTCCTACTCCTTAATTCATTTCAAAGTCATAAGCTCATATCACATGCACTAATTCCTAAAAAAACTTTCAATCATTCCCTTTATACACCTCAACCTTGCAAACTTGGACCAAGAGGATCGAGACTATGACGAAGAGGAAAACACAAGCAGTGACACCTCAACAGGTGAAAGCTAGGTTAAGGCGGGCTTTGAAAGGAAGAAATGAGGAGGAAAGGCTTAGGATGCTGGTTGAAGCTTCCTTAGCTCATTAGATCACTTGATGATGGTGCTTCTCACCAACTCTGGGAAAATTTGGAGCAAATTTTGTCACTTGCAAATTTTGGAATTTAATACACAGAAAAACTGCCTAGAAGCGCAACGTCACAAGAATTGCGTTTTTCCTAGGGGCACCCATTAAAGAAATGGCTTGAATTTTTGGATTCAAAGCAATGAGGACATGTACCATAGCAATTTTCAAAGTTTTTGGGGCAGAACTGGTCCACCAAAAGGTTAAAACACACCCTAAAAATGACCTTTCTATCACTTTTTGGACACACGGAATCAATCTTGGGAGAATCACGTTTTGAGGAGCCAAATGAACTCTAAATGTAGAAATTCTAGGTGTTTTGGAAAGTATATTTGAATACCTTTCCAATTATCTATCATGGGTTCAATTTGGATGTCGGGACAACCTCCAAAAGGGACCTGAAAGTGGCACTATTCTTTTGACCAATGGCACTGCACTTTCGACAATTTTGCTCAGAGTTGCTATTTGTCCAATTTTTTGATTGTAATCATGGATTATTTCTCATGGTGGATGATTTACCATTGTAAATGTTGACTTGGCATGTAATTGTGATAGATAAATAGTAACAGAGGGTATATTCATTGCTTTAGAAGTTAGTTTGAGCTCAAATGAATTAGTTTTTTCACATTTAGAAGCAAGTTGTTAATGATGCTTATATTCCTGTTTCTTGTTCAGTATCAGTTAGATTAGCTCCTCATCTTAGGGTTTTGAACCCTAAGTATGGGAGGAGGTTGAATACTTGTCTATATCTTCTTCTTCTTTCGCTTTGTTGAGGGTTGGACTCAATTGGATGCTCAGACCTTGATTGTACACCTTTGTAAGCAGTTTGGTAGGAGATTAATAAGAATTGCAGCTATTTTTATGGGATCCTTGTGTCATGGAGTTTTAGTACAGTTTCTCCTTCTGTTACTATATGTTTATATTTTTTATGTATGCCATCAATCATTTCATTGCTTCTAGTTGAATGTTTTCAAATTTGATAGGCATAATTCATTGTATCAGTGCTCTGCCTTGGGAAACCATTCACCATTTCATGTTTTCTGTAGTCTAGGAAGGATTCATGGTTTTCACATGCCCTTCTTAGCTTCTCACCAGTCTAAAACATCTCACCCCATCAAGCTCTTGAGTACTAAAGCCTATGCCTACCTTGCCCCATTGAACACCCTGCAATTCTGACCTAGTTCCCTGGACCTAAACTATCTAACTCCTCTTGATCTAGCAAAACCCGTTCAAAATCCAATCAAAACTTTCAAGCCACTATACCTAGCCTAATATCCTTTACTCGTGTTGGCTTTGTGTTATATTCTTTCCACATTAGTAACAAGGTTTGAGGGGTACTTGTACCCCACTTTATGGGTCCG
>APFE031509031.1:0-16179 GCA_000404065.3 Pinus taeda | reverse complement strand
GCAATCAATAACATGGACCAATGGAATAATTATAGCCAATGCACTCTAGCGATGATCGACTTAAACCCCTGGAAGTGACCCTACAACAAGATATCCAACATCACCAAGAAACAGAGAATCCTAACAACAATACCCCTGATTGGGGGGTGTGCCTGAGTACATCTATTAGCGATGGTTGCTAGGCCAACTAAGAAATGGGTATTATCCACCACATCCCACACGCTCATGGCGATGGGTGCGATGGCCTCCTGCATGACAAAATGGGCAGAGGGAAATGGAGAAGTGGCAGTCAGTGCCAGGGTAGTGACAGAGGTGGGAAGGACATGATAGGAGGGGTGATGGGATTGAGAATGAAGGGAGTGGATTATGAAGGAAGGCAAGGTGGTGGGAAGAGCATAGTTGTTATGGAAAGATGGAGAAAAGACACGACATACTAGGGAAGAGACCAACAAATAACTCTACGCATCGGCTCCGAGTATGCTAACTGGCCGTACACATCTAATGCAATGCTTTATGTCATATTCCATGGCAGGGGGATGAGAGAATGGACCACGAAGGGGAATTGGGGAAATGGTGGGGGAGACCTCTACATGATGTGAGGGAGGGGAGTCGGGTCCAAACCAGAAATTGAAACTGAGAGAGATAATTAGTGCTCGGACCTTGAGAAACCACCTGTAATTAAGAAGGATAGCAGGATTACCAGGGAGGGAGGGGATAATGTAGATAAGCATGAGTGAGGGAAGGCATTTGGGAGTGGAAGAGAGAAGCAGAAGCTGCATAGGATAGAGGGGCGGGGGAAGCTTATTAGAATGGAAGTGGTGGTAACCTGCCTCGATGGGCTAGTGCTGAGTGTTGTAAGCATAATTCGAGTCGGGCATTAGGTCATCACCCTCAGGAGTAGAAGAGAGATACACGAACACCAAAAGGTTGGAGAGGCTAATGCTTCGCAGGTGAGTGGCACTGATAATTCAGGCAGAGGAGAGGTGCCACATCCTTGGGCAAAGGGGCACCAAGGCAGAGGCAAGGGCGGCTTGAAATGTTAGGGGAGGGGAAGTAGTAGCAACCTGGAATAGCTAGAATATATACTTCGTGAACTAATGTGAATCGTGTGTGAATAGGCTCGCACAACAAAAGAGATGGATAGACCAGCTCATGGAAGAGGATGAGGTAGAAGGGGGAGGGAGCTGCCTAGAGTAGCAGACTCGAGCACCTCAGAGCCTAGGCGTGGGAGGAAGCTAGTAGAATGGTTCATCAACAAAGAAACATCACTGTATAGGGTAGGAACAGATGCAAGCATTCACAAGATTTTAGAAGATTGGGAGGAATAGATAAAGGAGGAGGCAGACTTCGAAGAGGAAATGGAGACCTGGCGACAGGTAATCCGAGATCTAGGGAATACTAGGGGTAGACTCATGAGCTTAAGCAGACTCTATACTTGTACTGGCTCATGAAGAGCCTTCTGGGGACTGCCATGGAGCAACTATTAATGGGGATGGCCATGACCCTCCAAGACATGCCAAACTATAAGAAAGACCTGCAGACCATTCAATTCTAGTTTTCCAAGCAGGACGTCTGCCTAGATCACATTCAAAGGCATAACCCTTGTATTATCGAGTTGGCAGATGCACCAGGAGACTCAGTCGAAGACTAGGCTCTAGTGGACTCAACTTCAGAAGATTAGAAGGAATGGTCAGTTTCTAGAATGTTTTTTGGTTTCTTCTAGATAACCTTTACTTTTTATATATTTATGCTTATGATAGATAGAAACTGAGACTCTTATCATGATATATATACATATATAGCTTGGGTTGATCACCTAAAACTATATTATTTTTAGTTGGCTTATAACGAGGATAGGTGGCCAATAGAGTTGGTTTCCCATTAGCAAAGTTGAGGCCACCTATCTCCTTCATGTGGTGTAAACTTATCTTTTATAAATAGAAAATAGAAGGTCTTGCCAAGATTTACAAAAAAATAAAAATTGATAAAACCTAAAATTATTAGCTGAGACCTAAATTTTCATTCAAACCCAAAATTTCAAAAAGAAAGGAAGAAACCTCAAATCTGGGTTGAAAACACCAAATTTTTCTATAATGCATATGGCCTACAAATATGATGTTTTATGGACCTTGTTCATCATTTAACCTACATGAAAATTCCTATCAAATTCTAGTTCATCTATCATATGCGTGGTTAATTTGAATCTTAGGGGCACTTATAATCTAAGTTCAAATGTATAAGTCATAAAGGCATACTTTTTTGTAAAAGGGAACTTGATAGATTTGTGACTAGTAGAGTAATTAAAGTTGACTCCATAAAAAAAACACCTTATAAGAAGGAAATAATAAGAGAGTGCAGGTTAGGAAGGAGAGGTCACAAAATTTGTCTCATTTTATGTAATGGTTCTTCTTGATATAATCCTTCTTCTATAATTATTTATCTCTCGTTTATAACGTAATTAATTCTTACATCTTTATCGATGTTCTTGTGATTAGTTTCATGGTATATATGTATGTTTTCTCTCCTTTCTCTACATTCCCCAAGATCTAGATCATTAGTATCAAAGCATGTTACCATTCCATGGCAAGTAAGGTTTGAAGAATATTTCAATGTCAAAGTTTTGTAGTAATCTCCAACCTCCTTTGAGTAACTTTGGAGTCCATTTATTGGGCCTACATTATAAGAATCATAGTTAGTCCAAAAAAATTATAGGGTTTTCCACCTATGGATCTTCATTCACCATTGTAGGATAATTCTTATATGGATTCACAATGAAAATCATCTACAACATAAATGTTCCATGAAATTTGTATCAAGCCATGTTTCTTTACAAATTCTTGGTATCCTTTATGGCCCTCCGTACTCAATGCTCTCACATTTATTATTAGTTAATATTTCTAGAACCATGTCATAACTTAAAAAATATATATGTAGCATCTAGAAGTTTTGGTGACATCATTTTACCGATTTCTCATCTTTTCCACAGAGGTATGGCCACCATAAAAGCATAATAATGCATGGAATGCATAATAATAATCTTTATCAAAATTCATGTAAGTGCCATGAACTCTATAAAGTATTTTCATAAGGTTTACAAAATATCATTTTAAAGTATTTTCCATTATATTCAATGGGTCTTTTACATAGTTTGATTTCATTTCATGGTTGGGTAGATATCATCGATTAAATTCACACATGTTTGTAAAGTTATGCAACCACGCATACCTTGAGTTTCATGAATATTTTTCTTCCACAGATCATTATAGTGTAAGTATATTATATTAATTAAAATGACTCTTAAATACCTCAAATTTATATTTTATACAATTTGATTTCTTCGCTAGTGGAAAAAGTTATTAGCAAAGTTGCAACAAGAAGTTCCTTTCCAAAAAAAAAAGGCATGGTTATGGATCATCTACAAACCCATGGTTATGGGTAAAACACATGAAATCCTTTTATGTGCTTGCCATTTTAAAATTAGTTATGGGTCATCCACAAACCCACACATATAGGTTAACTAGACAAAACCCTTCTCTTCATTGGCACTTGGCACATTCTAATCATGATGGTTATGGGTCATTCAGAAACCCATGATTATGGATTAACCATACAAAACCCTTCTCTTCATTAGCTCATAACATATTGTAACCATGATGGTACATTAAACATAATGGGGTTCCCTTTTTAGCATGGGTGAATGATAGGAACCATGATTTTCTAAGGTGTTCGAGAATTGATTTGAATCTTAGGGGGCTTATAGTCTAAGTTCATATCTATAAGTCATAAAGTCATAGTTTATATACGAGGGAACTTGATAAATATGTAATAAACACAGTAAACACTAGTTAAAATTGACTCCATTAAAATGAAAACTGATAAGAATATAATAGGAACAGAGTCAAAGTCTAGAAGGATAGCTCCCAAAATTAGCCTCATTGCATGTAATGGTTCTTCTTAATGGAATCCTTGTTCTCCAGTTCTCTCTCTTTTTTGTAAATTGTATTTATTTGTTACATTTTTATCAATGTTCTTCTCATTACTTTCATGGAAAATCTATATGATTTCTCTACACCTCTCACAACATTCACCAATTTTTGAATCATTGGCAGACGCTCGGTAAACTACTTCATTAATTTCCAACCAAGGTTCGTGTACGACATTTGCACAATATATGCTAGGAATTCAATTTTTTGTTTTAAAAGATGAAATTAATCTAAATATGAATGAGGTCATATTAACTCAAAATATTCCCAAGCACATGTTCTTTCCATTAAAATTACTCTTTTCAAAGCAAATCAAACACTAAGGAAAAAACAAAATTATAGTTACCGAATTGAATTGAAATTTTAATCTATTGCAACATGAATTCAAGATTACTCTATTTGAACTAAACTACAATTAAAATCATAACTTATTCTAATTGGCATTGAATTAGAAATATATTCTAAATGTAGAATGGAAATTCTAATTCTAATTGCAATGAATCAAAATATTCTAACTACTTTTGCAAAACAAAATTCTATTGTTCTTGAGAGAAAGAAATAAATTGAAACCATACTTCTTCAATAAAATATCAAATTGAATTGAAACTTCAAAGAATTATTGGTGTGCACAGTTATAATGAATCTCTCTATCCATCACTCATGAAATCACTAAGGAAAATTAACTGAATCACTAAATGAATGTGTTGAATGAAATGAACTATGAAAAGTAAATATTTTTCTATTTTATGAGTGCTCAACCTGTGGAAAGCAATGAAAATTAAACTAGAAATCGATGGACAAAATACCATTAAAAAGCATCAACAAATTACAATGAAAAAGGAGTTATTTATTAAAATTGTAACAAACATAATAAAATCTATTCTAATCTTACAACTCTCGGCGGGGGGGCTCCTGTTGAGTGAAAGTGCATAATCAAATATCAAATGACATAGCCATGTATTGGTCCCGAAGAAACACAATATTTATATTAATTTCTAGAGTCTTCAACACAAATGATTGTAGAAATTAACAATAATAATAATAGTCTATAGCCTCGCCTTAGCGATTTTTATACTCTCTTATTAAATAATTGTCTTAAGAGTCATAAGCCGAGAGGTAACTTTTCTAATCTAATAGCTAAGTAAAATCGAAATTAAAATATTTCTTCTCATGCTTTGCTACTAAAAGAGCAAGTCACGAGGGATTTAATTTGACACATCAGCTTTGAACTTTTCTTGGTCACTTCCACTTTAGCTTGATCCCTCCAAGAACTACCTTAAAATTCTTCTCATTATTGGGGTGTCATAACTAGAGTTGACTTTTGGTTTTACTTCTAGATCTCTTGAGGCAAGTGACTTGCCATATCACCAAGACAGGTGGATATCCATGTATTAACCATTTTCCATCTACCTATGCCTTTTATTTGTTTTCTGATGTACTAGAACTTGTCCAACCATGAAGATAGCTACAAAATTCTTAGTTAGCTACACAATGAATGTGATTCAGTAACTATAGGAATGTTTAATTTAAATTTCATAAAGAAACAAAAAATTATAAATCATGGATGATTGATACCTTTTTGGATGTTTGAGCATGACTAAGATGACTTTTTAGCTTGAGACCGCAATAGAACTATTAAGGAAAAAGATGGAAAGGAGGGTAAAAGAGTTGCGAGGAAAAAGGGTTGCTAAAAAGATGACAATTTTGGACTTCAACATTCTCCCACACCTAGGGTTTTGCATGTCCTCATGCATCAAAATTTCAAATTTTTCCAAATCCTTTATTCAATGTACTATTTATGAAACTTGAGCCATAGCATCCGAACTAGTGCTCTTCTTTCTTTTCTTAATACTGAATACTTCCCTTGGCTTCTTCATTAGAATCTTGCTCTCTAATCCTCTGGCTTTGTTTCTAAGGAACATGTTATTTACAAGTTATTAACTTTGAGTTTCTTGTTCTTCTTATAGCAATGGCACAAATGCAAGAGTATGTTGTCATGTTGAGTCCTCAAAATTTCATTTTGTACCTTTACTGCCTGATGCTCCTGTCTGAGATGTTTGTTCAATAGTTTCAATTCATATATGTCTTATTTTAAAACATCTTCAATTATGTATTCTTGTGAGAAGTATCATTAGACAAAGGAATTTCTTCATTCAAAATATCTTCCAAAAATTTCTTCATTGAAAGTATCTTCTTAATTTTGGGAATGAGAATCTATCTTTTGTTGTGCTCTTTTCTCCAAAAATTCCACATAATCATAAATTTGTTGTTTGCCTAGAGATATCTCTAGTATTAAACTATGAATAAGAATGTAAAATCTGATTTTACCCCTATAATAACGGGGATAACATCACACACTTTCTCTCATTTATATATTACTAATAATGGTCTTATAGCAAAACCTGTGAGCATGGAAAACCCAGTGTCTTCAACCTTTCAACTAACAAATATATGGAGACTTTATGAAATGACTTAAAGAGAATCTAATTTACACTTCTTTCACCTTAGCTTCCTCAAATAATTAATAGCAAAATCAAGATTTAGTCATTAATGCAATACAATGGTTTATCGTAAACCGTTTTTGTAGTTCAAGCCTCAACGACTTTTTCTAAATCATCCAGGGCTAAACACTTATCAGGTTCTAGCATAGTTTTCGAGATGATGAGCTTGCAAAGCTTTACACTTGCAAACTGTTGGCGAATCCCGTACTACAGAAACAACGGACGCTGTTTTACACTGTTACTGGGCATCCTCCTTATCATGGAATTTCTGCGGTTAGCTGCATTTATTCCGGTCCGACCACTGAGAACTACATCGGGCTGCACTTCTGCGATTGAGTCAAAGCAAATTTCTTTAGTAAGAGTCGCTTGCTACGTCTGAAAGCGAAGCATGACAGTTAAAAGCCAACCCCGAGATGGCCTGTGTGCACTCGGGGAATGTCCTTTCCTTCAACCGTATGCCCATTCCCAAAGTGAACAGTACTGACCTCTCTGGGTCAACTAATGGAGGTAGGTCAATTAATGGAGGTAACGTGCTTCATAGTCATGGTAAGCACTGATTGATAATGTCATTAGTGGTTTTTGATAACGTGCTTCGCAGTCATGTTAACTACTGATGGATTAAATATGAAATATGTAAATATGAAATATGTAAGGTATGTTGTGGAATTATAAAAGGATTTGTTTAGAGAGGTTACAATTTTTTTTTTTTTTTAAATGATTATTTTGATGGTGGAAATGGATTCAGTATCATCAAAATTTTTTGGGCACCCAAAATACTGAAGATAATCTTAATTTAGATTTCCCAAAAATTTCTGCAAAATTATAGCAAAAATCATACCAGAATTTCCACTATTTTCCTAACCAAGTTTTGGCCTCCTTAAACTACATAAAATATATAAAAATATAAATTTAATGTAGTTTTAAGTTCATCTATTTAAAAAAAAAATAAAATATATTTGTAAAAAATGAATAAATTCTAAATGATATAGTTTCTTTACACTTAATCACTTCGCTCATATGTTTTAATAATATTATTTTTATATCAATTATATCGATATAAATAAAAAGTAAATCAATATAATCTACTTGAAGAATGGAATTTTTTTATACAATAAATATAATAGGAGATAAGATATGATCATTTTAAAGGTAAGCCTCTTTAGTATATATTAGAAGAGAAGGGTATAATTAGAATGAACTAAAATGTTATATTTATCATTTTTATTTATTTATTTATTCTTATTTTTTATGTATGGTAAATAGAGTTGTCTTCATAATTAAAATTTATATGGATATACTAGCTACCCTCAGTACACTATTTAACTAAGGAGACCACACTGTAGTTAAAAGTGCACATTTTACAAAAGATACATAGAAGATCATGCTTTACAAAAAGATTAAATAGATAATTTATATACTAAAAACTAGGCCAGATTGGTAAGGAGAATGGAAAAAATAGTCATAATGTAGAATAAATCAGAGCATAGCAAGACTATGCTTAGTGATCGGATTTGGTAGTGACAACCTAAATAGGGTCTTCAATGTTTCCTAGGCTGCTACCTACCCAGGGAGGAGTGCCAAGACAATTTTTAATGTGGCCCAAGTGTTGATCCATCTCCTTGAGGTGTCAGTGAAGATGCTCTACAGAGTACATAATTTCAGTTTGGTGACTAATGTGGTCCATCAGAATTTTTCCAAGAAGGGACTTCAAATGCCAATAAAAATTGATGGGTACATGTACTAGTTGAACCAACATTAGGTGTGTCCAACATTTGGCACCTAGTTAGCTAGCTCAGTAAGAGCCTCTGTGTCCAAAAGATGTTTCAATTGTGAAGCCCTTTCTCGTTCCATATGTCCAACTCCTCCTCGATGAGCCTTGGGTGAGGTCTCGAAACTTGGAATTTGATTCATTAAGCATGTGGTGCACATGTGTGTGTCCTCGAGAAGCTCACTCTTGATAGTAGGCTGCCCCTTGGCAAATGTATGCTTGTCGATAAGGCATATTGAAAGGCCAAACTAGGATGTGGAAGTGGATAGTAAAAAAATGAACGAATAAGCAATGGACTCAAGGGGGTATGCCATATCAAGAGTGGGGGGAGAAATAGAAGAAAGTAAAATGAAACTAGAACTCAGTAACAAGGAAGGAATTGAGTCAGTTGTAAAGGAGAAACGAGAGTGTGAGGGTGGACAAGGGGAAATGTTGAGCCTGCCAAGGTGGCCAATGAAAGGGAACGACAACCCACAAGAGAAGGACTGGTGGAAGAGTACAAGGTAGAAGGAGTGGATGAGGAATGTAAAACTTCAAGAATGGAATGAGAGGATTACAGAGGGTGACAGGAAAAATGAAAATCAAAGAGAGGAATGTATCAAATCTAATATTAGAAGTAGTAATAAAAAGAGGAGACAAGAGAAAACTAGAGACAGCCAAATTGACATTCGTTGTAGGAGTCAAATGCCAACAAGGAATGGTTTCTAGCATGTGCTAGAATCATGTATCATGAGTCATAGCATTCTCACCTGCATGCACTCGCGATGAGTTCTGAAAGTGAAATGACAAGACCGGGCCAATAATCCAGGAAGCCAAATAGAAAGCACCACTAGAACTCCATATGAGGAGGAGAACCTAATTGTTTTTGAAGCCATCAAATAGAATTCAAATTGGAGAGACATGTCCTCACTGAGGCTCACAAAAGTGGGAAGGCCAAATCCCTAGTTCTTGCTAACTAGAGCCAAAGTAAGAATTACATCTAAGGGGAATGGGTGTCTCGTAGCTTCATACGATAGAACTAACATTAGGAGGAGGACCATAGATATAATTTTGTTGAAACTAATTGCCACAAAAAGGAGGACGTGAGTGTCCTTGCAAGTCAGCGACATTTCAACGCTACTGTAATGCTTGGTCATCACTTTGTAGAGCTTATGTAAAGCTCACCTCAAGCGAGGTCACTGTAACATTTATGTCATAAAACTTAAGGGTATACAAGGCTTTTTCAATTACTTTGTATATGATGATGACAGTTAACATCTACTAAGATCAAAATGGTTTATTGGACCTTAAGAAGGTAAGATATAAATGAGAATTTTGTAGAATTTTATTTCTATGCTCAAAAATCCTTAAGAGAATCATTAAAAGATCACCAAGATAACCATAATTTTTGTTGAATTAAGGGTCAAGAAGCATAGTAGTGTTGCAAAGATGAAAATCTATTTCATCCCATGGTGTTTTAGGAATTGGCCAATGCCCAACAAAATCACTATGAAGCCTATAAAAATTTGTTCTTAGTTTAGTGATGTTTATTTTATTGTTTACAGTAGTGAAAAAAGAAAGATATTTATTTTTCAAAATTTTAGTTGATCATCTACTTATAATATCTTAGTTTCATTTTTCCCTTTAACTCTTTATCACCCCTCCTTATATGTGTAGGTTTTAACCTTCTAGAGAAATTACTTGTAAATGAATTCTTAAAATATATATATACAATGGCGAGAAACACAAAACAAATACACAGATATTTTCCCCTAAATCACAAAATCGGGACTACCAGATTGATTTTTCATTATATTCCTTTCAGTGTTACAACACACACACACACACACACACACACAGATATATATATATACATGTCAACGCATTCATAAACCCCAATCCATTAACCTTGGATTATAACATAATTGTAGTTTCCTTGACGAGATCTACAAGATACCATGGGTAGAAAACCATCATGCGCTAAACCATGTGCAAAACCCATGCACAAAACCATAAGTAGGTCCACCCAACTAATATAGGATCCAAAAAAAATCCCGGGGCGCTGCGCCAAACCCCGTAGAGGTGCGCAACTGCCTTCCTTAAACCCCCTGTCAAGGGGGGCTTCTTCCCCCACTATACCCAGCGCAACAAAGGAGAGACTAGTCATAGAAAGAATACAACACACACCCAACAATAAGATATTTGTATGAAGGAAACTCCTCCAAGTTTCTGTTGTCATATATGAAAGTATCATGTGATCATTCTAGATTTAACTATGATGGAATTTGTTTTCTTAATATCAATAATCATACCCATTTTAGAATAGAAATATTGGAGTATTCATAATTTCCCTCGAAAATCATAATGAGTCATCACCCAAAGAAGAATATTTTCGGCATAAAACAAAAGAATTATGACCATTCTAGTGAATATGGTGCTACAAAAGGGTATGGTCCCAAAACTTCACAACCATGCGCATGGGTAGGTGTGACCAATGTGTGAAAAACATAGATATTCCTCTAAATATCCTAGAGAAAAGGTAAATGTTATTTTTCAAGGGTGGTAATAGCTAAAGACCACTTACTTAATCTAGTGTGTTTTTTGGTAGTTACACTAAAGCATGGTCATAAGAAGATGATGTCTAGATATGCATATGAAGTAATAATCTTGATCTCTCATATTTGTGAGATAAGAGAATCTTATTAGCCTCTTAAGGATGTTAATTTCTATGACATTTCATCCCAAAAAAATTAAAGCTTATGAGTGTCACAAAAAAAAGTTAAGATTTCCAATTATATTTGGAGACCCCTCATTGACATTAAGTAAGATATCAAACTAATGTCATTTACAAATAGAAATAAAAAAATAAAAAATACAATGCATAAATATTTATATATGATATCCAATGTGTTTAATATGATTACTTCTATCTCATTAATAGAGAGCTATAACTTGGATTTCCCAAAATTTCTGCAGGATTTTATCAAAATCTTGCTAGAATTTCCATTGTCTTCTAGGAAAATTTGAAGTCTCTTTATACCACACAAAAAAGGCTTTCTCTACCAAGGGACAAATTTACTTGGATGAGAAAAATTAGTAAGAGGAAATTTGTGAGAATCTAGCTAATTTTTTCTTAAAAAATCTGATAGTAAGAGAGCTTGAATCTTGCTTTTATGAAAATAAATTCAAGCCCATCAAAAACTTCTAGAGCACCCAAAATCTTAAAAATTTACAGTTATAACCTAAATTTCCCAAAATTTAATTATCAAAATAATACACTGAAAATCAATAAACGGTCGATCTCCGCTATCAACCAATACAACATAGGAAGCGTATTGTACTTAAACCAACTCTGCAATCTCCCGAAGAAACAGATAACCTGGTCGATGCAAAACTTCGAGTTTACAAAGTAAAAACTCCAGATGTCCAAATCATCTAACGAAGCATAACGCCAACTTGAGAAAAATGGGAGAGCAAGGTGTCTGCAAGACAGAAATCACATGCACAAAAATAAGAAAAAGCCAAAGGTACATCAATGCCCACATAAGCTAGACACGCAGAGAGCGAGAACATCATCACAAGCCATGGAGCTTTGGAAGTACAACGGAATTGTTACGTAATACTTCGTGTCTGCCTAACACCATCGAATGTTATCTACCCGAGTTCCGTGATAGGTTTCGCATTATCAACGAAGTCAAGGGCTTACTTGGTGTCATTTCCTTTGACAATACAAGACGCTTTTACTAATGATGTAGGGTGATGGTTTACGTGAGGCACCTTACTTTTAGAAAGAGGATGGTCTAAACTTTAGGGTTTAGATGGTAGGTGGAGGTAGGTGGAGTTAGTTGTGGTGTGATGGTCAGGTGCACCTTCTTTTTACAAAGAGGATGGTTTAAATTTAAAGTTTGAATGGTAGGTGGAGTTTGGATGTGGCGTGATGGTAAGGTGCACCTTGTTTTTAGAAAGAGGATGGTTTAAATTTTACGGTTTGGATGGTGGGTGGAGTTGTTACTAGATTTGAGGTTTGGATGATAGGTGGAGTAGCTGCTCATTTTAATGTTTGGATTGTAGTTGATATGTTATTTAATTTAATTAGAAACTATGAAAAATAGATTAATTAGAAAAGTTTATTGCATTAATTGTTATTTAGATTTTTGTAATGCAAATATTAGTATCGCAGGTTAATATTTTTAATATGATGAGATTTTTTAGTTTCTTTTAAGAAAGAAGATAAATTAATAAATTAATAATTGGATTAAATTTAATTATAGTTAATTATTATTTAATTATTTAGTATGTTAATCTATTTGTAAGTGAAGAAAGAGATTTCGAAATGAAAGATGGAGCAATTTTCTAACCCATTTCCCACAAAAAAATGCTAACATAAGGAAGACCTATTAATTTTATTCCTTTACTTTTGATGTGTGAGCAATTTGGGAAAGGAGAACTTATTCTTTATTACTACCCTCACTTGATGAATCCCTTAGCTAGACATGAGATTAAAAGATAAATGGAAAGAGAATGAAGGAATGTTATTTTTAGAGTTAAGGATAAAAGGTTTGCAACCAATTATGAGCTAGAAGTTAATAGTTTCAATATACCTAGAACTTATCAACAATCACCTACAAAATAGACTTATAAAACTATATTTAATAATATGTGTAATACTTTAAACATGCACCAAGAAATCAACTAAACATAGAAATATCTAAATATCAATCATGAAACCCTTAGTTTCTTTAGAAAGTACCTTCCTCACTTCATATGTTGTTAGAATATCCCCTAAGGTGACCATTGGCTGGAAAAATTGTGTGGATGGATGAAGTTGATGACACCATAGGGTTACCAAAACAATCATTGAGAGACCTAGCAAAAAGGGAAAAATACCTATTGATGAAGCATCCATGTGGTTTGAGGGTTGAAGATACAATATGTCAATGTAGCTGAAGTGTAATAAATGGAGGTGAGAAACCTTAGTTCCTAATATGGTGAAATTATGGAAAAGTAACAATTTCATTGATAGTAGAATTTGGAACCCAAAATAGTCCTTACAAAAGAGCCATGCATTTAACTAAATAAATTTGGGCACACCCTATTAATGGTGTTGAATATTTGGCTAGTTATTGGACAATTCACTTTTGTATATCAACTACACCATGTGATTTCAAGCTAGTACTTTAGATATCCTTATTATATTACAAGTGAGAAATTTGTTTCTATCAATGATAGACCGTGGGACACAAATGTGATATGGTGTTGAAAAACTAGTGGTATCATCACCACATCCAACCTAAGGACTCATAATAAACCCCAAAAATGCGTATCATAGTGAAATTGGATCGATTTGGGAATCAAAATGAGTCACCCTCATCTATTAAGAGAAATTGAATGTGAATTCTAAGGTCTTATCAATTATCTTGTAAAGTGTCTGAAATTATAAACCAAAATGACCTGACAAGGACAAACAAGTGGCTAAGGGATAAGATGATAAGGACATCCTCCAAGCACTAGGAATCAACTAGGTAAATTGTGATTTATTAAAACAATAAATTCACACATCCCTAGATCTTTGGAGGGTTTTAGTCAATAGTTATTACTTAAGGAAATTTAACTAAGAAATCAATTGCAAAATTGACAAAGTGTATTACTATTAGTCAAGTCATCTTGGTATTTGTCTAGTGCAAAAGTTAGAGTACAATTAAAGGATTTCAATATATGACCTCACCTATCAAAGTGGATCAGGTACTCATTATTTCAAGGGACTTAGTTACAACTTGATGTTATTTAAATATGGCCTTATGGAGGGATCTATAGTGGAATAGTTTAGAAATTTCTTTGGTTCGTTATGTTTACTTTGTATGATGAGTTATTATCAATTGTGCTTAAGAATTTTAGAAATGTCTTTATATATTTACTCTTCTTGAAATCATTAGTTCCTTGTTCCTATTGAGCATTGGTTTTTCAACATGGTTTTAGATATCTTGGTTTCAAACAAATCTTATTTTATACAAGTACTTTGGATTTTTCTAGCTATATGCACCCTTAAAGCGTCAAATCTATTTGGTATACTGTCTTAGGGTTTTGACTTGTGGACTATAATAAGGTCTAAGCACAAGCTTCTAGTTTTAAATGACCATAATTATGGTGGGTGGAAATAAGAACTGGATTAGTCCATGAATGTTGATATCACTTTTTGGTAAGGTAGCATGTGGAAATATTAATTTCATACCATTGATTAGTGTAAAGTTTGCATGCTAGGTCACTCTATTAGTAACAGAAATTGTGTGCTCAAAAAGGTCATTTATAAACGGTTTTTCATGAAACAACCATATCCTTAATCGAGGAGTTTATGACAAGTAACTAAAACATTAATCAAGGTTCATACCTTCATCAATATCCCCTTTTAAAAATAATTAATAAAAATAGCATGTCAATGCCTTACTTCATTTTCATGGGAAGGACCTATAACCCTCAATCTAACATTTGTTATATAGCTTGGTTAAGAAATTGTGCCCTTCCAACTGCTTGTTCTCTATTCATTAGCTTAACACCATGGAATCTAAGCCAAGAGATATGTGTACTTTTCTTTCGAATAAATTAGAATATCAATTAAATAAGTATTTAATTTAATTTTTATCAATTAGTAGTACTTAAGTTATATATATATATATATATAACATTTTGTCACCCATTAATATTTATGTTGCAAGAATTTTATTTTTTTCAAATGGTATCGATTTATAGCATTTATGTTACCATTTTTTTATGTAAAGCTACATATCAACAAGAAAAAAAGATCCTAAATTTTTTTCATTCCTCTAGTAACACATAGAGAATTGAAAAATATCTAGTGATAAATTATTGAAAATAAAATAAGCAATATAAGTGTTGCTTTCCTTTTTTAATTTGTTTAAATGCAAATATTAAATTAGTAGCATAAATGTTTACCTTTTTTCAACTATGTGTTGACAAGAAGAGATGCCACTAAATCCTTTTTAGCCCTCTTGTAGCACATGTGGGGCTGAAAATTATTGATGAATACATGTTGAATACTAACATGGATAAACACTACAAATCACATGCTATTGAGAAATAGTGGGATTAAATCTTAAATGTGGATCTCCCTATTAATAACCATGAATTAAACATTGTGTGAGCCCAATAATCAACTTGATTATAACCACTATTTACACCAAGTGAGCCTTTCTTGGAAAGAAAACAACAACTAATATTAATAAACTGTAGGAATTGAAACAATAGTAATTGAGATATAAATCAAGATGCACTAACTAAAAATTTGATGAGGAAATTCATGTTGGAACTGATACAATAACCAACACATTAAGAAACTCACATGGAAAACAACAAAAATCATTAGCTATTGAGTGGCATTGGTGAACATTAGAAACCAACCACCTTATAAATGGCTTGAGGTTAATATTCACAACTAACATGTCTTCTTTACCACCTTTGCATGCACAAAATACCACTCTCTTAATTAAAGAAACGCTAAAAAAATTCATTATGCCCTTTTAATAAATCCATTAGAAAATGGAAAAAACATAATAATAATGGACTGTAGTTTACATATCAAAAATAAAATCCTTTTAATGGATCACTAGACAAATAGTTACATAGATCCAACCATTGTTTATAGGTGTCTCCTAAATGAGCATTGCCAATAGAAAGTCTCATGTATTATTGAGTGTGACAAATATAAAATTGGGAGCCAAATCCACTTACAAAGCACTTAGACCTTTTCTCTATGCTCGCTATCTTTTAGACTCCATTCGTCCTCTATCTATCCCTCATTTTATTTACAACTTAGAGCCTCGCTCTATTTATACAATTCCATGGTCCACGGACCATGGGCAGGCTGACACTGCATTCAAAACTTAGGGTGGACAACCCTATTACTCTAACATACAATTTGCACTCCACGCCTACA
>APFE031509019.1:0-11772 GCA_000404065.3 Pinus taeda | reverse complement strand
CTGTTGTGACACGATACACCTCATCCTTATCACCTTCACCGTATTACTGCAATATCTACTTTAGTTGTTGGTACCTCCTTTCATGTTTTCCTACATGTAAAATTTGTTCCTAGACATCTATTCAATAAAAGTTCATAGTTGAAATATGATTCACCTAGACTCTCCTACTAAGACCATCTGCAACCTTGTTCTCCTTGCCCTTGATTAACCAACCATCTTGCTTTCCTTGAATTTAGATTGGGTTGGTCAAACAATCACCTTAATCCATTATGATCAACGATAAGGACTAACCTCTTGATAAGAAGATAATGTCTCCACATCTTCAATGCATGAATGATAACTGCCAACTCAAGATCATGAGTCACATAGTTGTTCTCGTACTCATTCAAATTCCTTTATTCATAGAAAACCACCTTCCCTTCTTACATCAGGAATCCACCAAGTCCTTACTTGCAAGCATCTGTACAAAAAACAAACTCCTTATCAGGATCTACAATGTTCAAAACAGGAGCATTTGTAACCAAATGCTTCAAGTGATCAAAACTAGTTGCATACTTCTTAGTCCATTTAAACTTCCTCCCTTTCCTTTGTAAATATGTGATAGGATAGCCAATCTTAGAGAAGTTCCTAATGAATCGCCTATAATAAACTGCTAATCCCATGAATGATCTGACCTCATCCAAATTTCTTGGGTTAATCCACCCCATGATAGTTTTAATCTTTTAGTTATCCATTATTATCTTATCCTTGGAAACAACCTCTCCCAAGTAATAAATCTTAGACTGAAAGAAATTTCACTTGCTGAGCTTGGCATACAACTTATTCTCTCTCAACAATCTCAATATTGTTTCTCGATGCTATGCATGCTCCTCCTCATTCTTCAAATATAACAATATATCATCCAAAAATACTATCACAATCTGATATAGGTAAGGGTGCAACACATTACTCATTAAATACATGAAGGTGGTTGGAGCATTGGTAAGACCAAAAGGATCCACCACAAATTTGTAGTGCACATACCTTGTTATATGGAATGCAGTATTATAGATGTCTTATTCTTTGATGTGAACATAATGATATCATGATCACATATCAATCTTCAAAAATCCTATTTCTTCCTTCTTCTAATAAAACAAATCATCAATCTAAGGCAATGTATACCTATTCTTGATAGTCAAGTTGTTCATCTACCTATAATTAATCCACAATCTAAGAGTACCATCCTTTTTCCTTAAAAACAACGCTAGTGCACCTGAAGGAGATAGACTTGCTATTATTTGTTTATTATCAAGAATTTCTTTAAAATACAACTTCAATTCTAGCAAATTTAGAGAGCGCATCCTGTATGGTGCCTTAGATGTCAATGCCTTAGATAGACATCAACTCAATAGAGAATTCCTCCTCCCCATGAGGTGGTAGCTGGTGGAGTGCTACAGAAATCACATCCTGGAATTGTTGTAATAGAGGATACATCCTCAGGACCTCATCCTCCTCATCCTCCTTCTCTTTTTCATTGGAAACATGTACTATAAACAATAAAAATATTTTCATGTGCCTACACTTGTCTTTCTTAGTTGTTACCATTCTCATTAATGTAGGTTTTTTTCTTTCCCTCCAAGATTCCCTTTTCTCCATCATCATCCAAGAACTCAATGGCCTTCTCATACAAGTCTACATTGGTCTTTCGATTTAACAACCAATCAATTCCCAATATCATGGTATATGATCCTAAAGGAAGCACATTTATATTTACTGATGTAAGCATGACATTAAGTTAAAACACATAATATCTCACCTAGTGATGTAGTCTTGTCTTAGCCCCTCTGGTCAACTACACCGACCAAGATTTTTCATGCACTTCCTTATACAACTAACATTGATCCACTAGGTTAGGAGTAATATAGCTATAGTTTGGTCCAAGGTCAATCAAAATAGAAAGAACTTGATCACAAAGATTACCTTCCATCTTGATAATAGATGTCTGAGTATCTGCTTTCTTTTTATCCACTACTGCATAGATCTGGGGAATGATCTGGCCTACATCCCCTACTCTTTGCACCTCCTAAGAATTGTAAATATGAGGCTTGCCACCCTGGTATGATGGACAATCCTTCCTATGATGGTCTCCACCATAGGTCCAACAATTCAATGGTTTTCTACCATAGCCTTTATTCTGTTACTCTCCCAAATGAGACTCGTGTCCTTTCTCAGTTGCATTGAACCTCTTATATGGAGATGAATTTTCGTTTTCTCCTACATCCTGAGATACTCCTTACCTATTAGGCCATTTTCCCTTAGTATTCTCATAAAATTTGTAGTTGTTCTTGATCTCAGGATTGTGCTTTGACTACTCATAACAATGCATCAACTTCATGATGACTTCCTCCAAAGACTGACTATCATCAAACTCAATCCAATCTTTGAATGCTAATGGGAAGACACTGATGAAGCTTTGGATTTTCACTTTCTCATACTTGATATAAGGAACATATCTCAATAGCCTTAGAAATTTGATTGTGTGCTCTTCATTTGTCATGAAACCCATCTAAAGCTCATAGAATTCCTTGGACTTTCCATCATAATTCCTCTTAGACAAGTTCTTCTTCCTGAATATTCTTTAAAACTCATCTCAAATAAGAACCTGTTCTTCAATACCTTTTACATGCTTAACATATTCCCACAAAATATCTAATTTTCATTTGAGACTAAAGGTGGCTATCTTGTTTTTCATGATCTCCGAGTAATCATGCAATATGAAGAATTTATTCATCCCAAGGAGCTATGGTTTCACATGTTTTTATTTATTCATTTTCCCATCAAAAATGGGAGGCTTGGCTTTCTTTAATTCTTTTGGAAGGTACTCCTTATCACTTCTCCTATAAGGATGCTAGTAGTGATGGTGATGACATCTCTCAGAACCAAAGCTCGAATAAAATCCATAAGTGATAAACCTCATCTTAGGAATATCGAAGGATGTTGCACCCTTTACTGTATCATATCTATCCGTGACTAATCCTAAGTTGTCCCTATCTCAAAAAATCTAAAAGGATCTAAAGAATCATTGCATTAACCTCAGCTTGATTTTCTTGAGCTCCGGCAAGCTTTTCATATGCCTTATTCAATGGCTTGTTTTGTACGTTGCAATTCATAATTTATTCCTTCAAAACAAACAATGTATCTTTTAAAACAGGAGAATGTCCCTCTCCGTAGTGCTAAACTAATCCCTCCCATCCTACTATTGTCTCTTCCAACTTGTATGGAGATTCATATGAGTTATAATCAACTATTATTATCTTCATCTCTTGGCCTTCTAGTTCCTACAACATTCCATCATTAGCTAGGTAAAAACATAATTAAAATCATACCTCAATGTATCATATGGGAGGTTATTGAAATTACACAGTCCAATCTAGATTAGCACGATACAACATCACAAGAATACCAGCCCATACATGGATATCATAACCATAACAGAAAGTAGCTAATATGTGTGCATAATAACATGTAGACAACTGGCGTGCATACATAACAATATGCATTTAGCCCAATGTCCAAGGCTATAAGATGACCTTGATACAACCCTATAAGATCGTTCCCACTCTCAACTATAAGAATTTTCAATACTGTAGAACAAATTCTAATATACGACTAAAATATCATTTTAGTTTTTATACCTCATTGCCAAGAAGCAATCCATTCAATTTGAATATTTTTCTTGTAGGAAGCTTTTTTTCGAAGCATTTATTTGAAGAATGAGTGGTTTTATGTGAGTGCTCACATAGATGAAGATCAAAATACTGATCTTTCATATGGCCAACTATGTCATAATGTTGGAATTTAGCAATCCATTGTGGCTATTGTGGAAGAGGAGCAAAATCTAGAATATTTGAAGGTGAATTGTCATGAAGAAATCCAACACTATGGAACTGGATGGGATTTAAGCAATATGGAATATGAAAGAGCAAAACCTTCTCATATCCAAGACTAGTTTTCTTATTTTCATGGACAAGATCTTCCCAAGGTCTAATGATTTCCATGGGAAGTGAGGGTTTAATTTTCAGACATGTATTCAAATATGCTTATGAAATGGATAGTCGATCTAAATCAACCTCAAATTTACTGACTTGATGTCTTCCTGGTTGCTGAGAGGATCCTGTTTCAAAGTTAAGTATGGGGTTTTTCTAAACACAAACAAGTTTAGAAGGATTCCTTTTCTGTTGTAACTCATCTTGCTGAAGCTAAGCCTCCAACTGCAAAAATTCAATCTTTTCCTGTGCATGTTGTAGACATGTTATCATGTTATCGAGATTGTCTTTTGTTATTTGGACAATGTTATGAACATTAGAAACCATTATTGTGCTTAATATCTTTGACAAGTCATTAAGTCTCGGCATTGTCTTCGTAGTAAAATAAAAGACTCAAAAGGGTTTCAACTAGAAATGCACCACTACTGGTTTCAAAAGATTTTTTATAGAAATACTATGAGCTAGAGGTGGAGGTGGAGTTGGGCCCTCTATAAAGAATTAACCTATTTTATGAACCTTGGTAGCTACTATAAATTATTCACCACACATGAACCAAAAAGGACAAATTTAATAAAAAAAGGTAATAACCTAATTTTAATAGTGGAATGAGCCTCTTGAATAATGTACCAATGCATACCAACATACCATCATATAATGACTACCACATATGGATGAGACTGCGCATAGAATAGATCAATGCATCAATGCTAAAGATGGACTCAACATACATACAAACACTGCATCAACTCATTTCTTTGGGCTTTGACTTAGATATAAAGAACACAAACCAATCACAATACAAATTTGATTAAACACACAACAATTCAGTATATGTTAAATATACCAACAAACATGCATACATATTGGCCTATACATCACATTGTTCAATGTATGAGAAATGAAACAATGCATTTGAACTCAAAGATCAACACATAATGACACCGATATCTCTCATTCTCTCTATGCATTCTCACTTTGTGGGCCTCCTCTATGCATTACCACAACCACTTTCTTAGTGCATAGGTTGAGGATATAGTGAAGCTTCTGGGTATAGCCATGAAATTGGTATGCAAACTAGATACCATCCACTTTAGATTCAAATACCTCATCATCACTGGATGTTTCCTTAGGAACTTTAGAGGTAGTGCTTGAAGGACCAAACTGTTCTTCAAGTTCTAGCATGTCATCATCTCTTTCACCCACAAAACTATCTCTAGCATCTATCTTATTTTTCGATTCACCTTTATTGTATGCAATGGCAGTATTTTGCCTTCAATACTTGGGTCACTCTCACTATATGTCTTTCAAAAAATAACAGTTCCCTCTCAAACAATCCACTAAGGTTTAATTCGAGTTGTATTTTAGGTGATGTGATAGCTTGAAGAGATACATGCCATAAATGTTGACATAACCTAGAAACAATGTTTTGAATAACATGATTGCAGAGAATGGATCAGACAAAACATACGTCGAGAATGCACAACGTATCACCAGAGTGTGTTTTAGTATTTTTAGCCATCAAAAATTCAACACACAGTAATCTTCAACCATTGCACAAGGATACAAATTTTAATAACAAATGAGGTCATTGTCATGGGGTTTTCCATTTAGGGTGGTATACTTTGTCATGATGTGAAAGAGTTACTTCTTCTTGATGATACTCCTCTATCCTTTGCAATTTAAACACTTGGTGGTGTCTTAAAAGTCAGGTGTTTTCAACTATTGCAGATGGTCAAACTTAGGTAGGATTGAGAGTATTCCAAGGTGAGCGTAAAATGGCTTCAGATAATAAGCTTCTTTGTGAGCTCAAGCTTATTGGAATTCCACAAGCACCCATATGTGTACCTGAAATAGAGGTTACCTCTGACATTGATGCAAATAGTGTTATGACTGTATCTACTAAAGACAAATCCACCAACAAGGATAAGTTTATCACTATTCGATCATTTGGAGGACTCACAAAAGATTTAATCAACTTATATAAAGATAGGTTATCCTTAGAATGGTTGAGAGAAGGAATTTGTGTATATGGAACAATGGCAAGGTTCCAATTTTTTGTTTTTAAAAGTGCAATTATTATGCAAAACACGTTGGTGCGAGTGCCAAAATTTTCTTAGTTTCTTCTATGGAGTATTAATATGTGAAGTGGGTAGGTGGAACATTAAGTGCATAGGTATGAGAACATGTATAAACAAACATGATGAGCCATTGGTGTAGTCGCAGCAAGAGATATAATGCTCATTTGGTGTAGCTCTTTAATGGTGCCTGAAATTGGAGACCTTGCTAACAAACATAGATGGTAGGGAGCATTTTAAGTTGATTTTGAGAACTGTATGCAACACAAGATAGCACTATTCAAGGGGAAGCTTAAACTGGGGACATGTAGACCTAAAGATCTAATACCATGTTAGAGACACATGGAGAATATAAAAGGTATGAAGGATAAGCATTAAATGTATTATATTATTCCCATGATGTACATTTTTGATACTTTGGATTGACTCTTGGATTCATCTTCCAAGGTCTCTTGGACTTCCTTTGATTGTTCAACTTCCACACCATAACCCTTAGAGGATTAGGTGTTGAACATTCATTCCCACAAAATCCCTAGAATAGGAAGCCTTCTCAAATTGTTAACTTATTATTAATGACCCTTGTAGGGTTGTTGATGAGTTTTGAATATTGATATTTCGTGCTCGTGGAGAAATTTGAGGGATGATCAATATGATGAAGAGTCATTATTACAACATTTTTGTTCCTTGAATAAGTCATTCCCACAAAAACCATTCTACAACAAGCTCTTTTAAGCAATTAACTTGGTATTAATGACCCTTGTCGGGTTGTTAATTAGTTTTGTTATTTCATGCTTGTGGACTTATTCAAGAGATGATAAATATGACGAATAGCCATTATTAAAACATTTTTGTTTGCCAATTTTTGTTTTTTTATGTTTTGATGATGCACTTCTGAAATACATATTATATATAACATTTATTGCACAAGATATTATCCCATGATCTCGCATTCTATGGCTTGAGCCACAACTTGTAGATATTTTTCCTGAATTATGTATGGAACTCTTTTACACTTATGTGGCCTAGGGACACGTGAAACAGATTAACATTGAAATTCCTCTCATGTGAGATTACAGATGGTTGCATCAATATTTTCTTGTGACCTGTATGCACCAGATTTCCTTCATCTAGGCCTCGGAGTTGAGTTCATAGATGCTATCATATGTCCTTGATAATATTCGCATCATGCTATTCATGTTTTCTCCTCTACAAATGCTACAAAACTAGGGATTATATTGAATTGATATTAAGTAACTTTGTCATTTTATATGGCTTCTAAGTAGTCACATGTTTTGAATTTTGTATTATTTTTCTACTCACTATGTTCACAATACATTTGGTAATATATAGTTTTTAATCATTACAATCTTTATGTTTTTACTCTTGTTATGAAATTTGACTTTGACATTTAGATTGATGCTTTGTTGACATATTATTGTTGCACTCTATAGTGCTTCTAATTGTATTTTCTCTAGGAATTTGAGTTTTGAGACTAAGTTTGGTTGTGTGCAATATATTTGTAATGAATGAATTAATTATTATTTTGATTTTTCAAAGATTTTCCATAGGCTCATGAATTTGTTGATTGGATTTTTAATTTTCAGTTATTTTTTCATGCTTGTATGTTTCATTAAGGTATCCTTGGAAAATTGATTTTAAATATGATAAAAGCTTAGAAAGAAATATTAGAACTATAATTCATGTGCAGGTTGTATCAACAGTAGCTCATGTAATGTATAATGAAGGGTTGACATGATTGACATATTAGAGCCCTAATGTGAATATATTTCATGACACCAGTTGGGGCCATGATCAAGAAACTATAGGAGATGACCTTTAGTTGTTTGTAGACATGGCACCCACTATGTAACATGATTATAGACAACAAGTGGTCGAAATGGTAACAAATTGAAGGTTGTTGCTTGTTGTAAACATTACACTACTTATGATTTGGATAATTGGAGTGAGTTTGATAGCTTCCATTTTGATGCCAAGGTACAAATAGTATGATCTATAATTGAAAATTCATTTATTCACCTATTATATAATTTATGCTTTTGGTTGGTGATTGCAATCTCAAATCTAGAACTACAAACGCATGATACACAACAACACCTAGAGGACCCTTATAACCCACCATTTAAGAGTTGAGTGATGAATGACCAGGTTGCAAGTGTCATGTGCTATTAAAAAATGGTTATGGAGATACAACCTGTGAAAACCCCAAGATTCTCAATGGAGTTATAGAGGGACAATGGGCATTGAATGGTTAAATTATCATCCAATAAATTCTAGCTTTGTACTTCCTCAAAAGAGTTGCTTAGTTATCAAGCATTTAAATTAGAAGATATGCATATGGTTTTGATTGGATGTCAAGGTAACTAATTTTATTTTTTAAATTGTATTATGTAGACATGTAGAATCTAAGTATGATTCAACAGATTTTTTTTAGAACACCCACCACTAGATTACAACTCCTGAAAGAGGGTAGAAAATGTTATTGAGGCTAGTGAGTGGTAGAAATAGTTGAAGATTCTATTATGTTATTGAATTGTAGAGAATAATCTATTCTATATTAATTAATTTTCAGTTTTGGCTTGTGGATGATTAACATCATTAGATGTCAATTATTGAATATTCCCTGGGGATCATGCAGAAGTAGCAGTGAAGGTTGTGAATTTGAAGGAATCCTTAATCGATATGACCCTAGTAAACCCTTTCATTATTCAAATTCACCTCGGAGTATTTGATGAAAATCCAACAATGCAGTCCTTTGATAATATTATACCTCAAGATATTTGTAGTGAACAAGATGACCAACTGGCATTGGGAGGCTGCAAGGGATGGGACAATTCTATTAAAAAACAATAATAGAGAATTTCTATTATATGAAACCAAAACTAGATCATTTTTTCTGATTGGACCCAATGGAAATATTACTAATGCCATGATTAAGAGCTATGTAGGCAATCCCAATACTCACTCAAAAATGTCTAGAAACCCAACTTATTCAATTCAATGAGTTTTTTATTTTGAGATGATTAAGCTCAGTGACAAAACCAATTTCCCATTATTAGCCACAAAAATTATCACCATGGGTTACCTTGGGAGATGAAGAAAACTTCTTAATTTTCATCATGACAATCTACTTATTGGTTTTCTTTAGTTCACCTAGACATGATTTTGTCCATAGAGATCTTTGCATTCTAGGGTACTCTCCTCATCACCCATCCTTTAGTATGATAAATATTCTTTTACTTATAGCCTGAAACTTACTATGATCATTGGTTTCCAAACCTTCAACATTTTATGATTAATCCTAGTGTTCTCCTATTTCTGACTATATCCATTTGTTATAAAATGCCAAATATTCTCATAGATTATGTGGATTATTTATGAAAAATCCAAATTTCAATCCATCACTAATTCTAAAATAGAAACGGAATTTTCCATTGCACAACTCTCTTTAGCTATATTTACATCTATAATGATAAATTTTTGGCTACGTACGATCACATCGTCAGGTCCATTGAACTTCTCAATGTATGGAATGTGAGTGTGTGAGGCTTCATCGCTGTAACACTCGATGTGAATTGTATATGTTGCTACTAGTATATACTAATATCAAATTGGAGATCTTAATTAACAACAAGAATTTATTGTTTTAGTTCCATTTTACAAATTTCGTGTTTCTTAATATGAACTTTTTCATAGGGTACAATACTTAATAGTTTTAGGTGTTACATTGATGTGAACTCTGCTACCTTCTAAACAAATTTCCAAACACTTGGAATCCACATGAAAGGGGATCAATAATCGAACTCGTTTCAGATTTATACCGTAATGGTGCGAAACGAATCTGCTTGGAATCCACATGAAAGGGGAATTCGTTTCAGATTTCGAATATCGCTTGATATCCGAGAACTCCTTTATTTCATTTCCTTCTAAGACAAAGTTGCAGTGTTTTTGTTTATCAGTAATGGTCGTAATCAGAATTCGATTAGAATACCCTTTCATATTTTCGATGAGATAAGGGATTTGATAACTGAGAGTTCCTTAATTCGTTTCGTTTTATGGTGCAGTTTTACCAGTGTTGAATTTTCCATCATAGTTCTGCATTGTATGTTTGGTATAAAGTAGCTATCCATATGCCCGCAGGTTTCGTATAATCCAAAATGGTCCAGACGCACAAGTGGGCAAACACGTCCGTGGGCATCTCAACGTAAACTCCTATTTTCGAAGGGATAAAAGATTTGATATCCGAGAACTCCTGTATTTCTATGGCAAAGTTGTAGTGTTTTTGTGCATCAGCAATCGAAGACCCAAACGGAGAGATAAGGGATTTTGATATCTGAGAGTTGCTCTAATTCGTTTCCTTTTATGTGGTGTTGAATTTTCCTTTCATAGATCTGCATTCTATGTTTGGTATAAAGTAACTATCCATTTGCGCTCCTATTCTGTATAATCCAAAATGGTCCCTGTAAACTGTGCTACCATCCACCAAAATTGACACAACACAATTTGATTAAAGGAAAATCCACAATTTGTAGTAAGCTATTCCACCCCAAAATATACGAATCATCATAATCATCTAATGTGTTATTTTTAATATCTTCTCCACTTTATGTGTTGATATTTTCTTTTGTGTTTAAATTTTCTTTTGGTTTTTTTTTTTGTTTTTTTTTTTTAAATTGGTAATTGGGCCAGTTTTACAGACCAGTCATGGAAATTTCAAATTTTAATTTCTTCGTATGTAACACTTCTTAAGCTCGTCAATTTAAACTACCCAGAAAATCTGGTATATCAATATTTATCTTCTTTCGATTTCTTTATTATTTTTTATGGTGGAAGAATGATTTAAATTTTAAAATCAAATATGTTAATATTTTTTTTTCCATAAATGAGTATAATTAAATTAATAGATAATTAAAATATAATTTTTGATACATAATATATAATTAGTGATTTCAGACTTCTGTCATCTATAGTTAGTGATTTCGGACTTTTGTGATTTATATCGTTATCAGAAATGTATTTTTGATATAATTACATCTTGGTTTTTTAGTCAACGTTTAGAACCAACCATCTATTGTGGTTCATCCTAACAAGAATGAAAAAACAAGATGAATGTTTAGTTTTAAGATGATAGTTTAAGTTTTAAGATTAACCTTAAGGTGTAGTCAGGTCAAAATAATATTCGAATTAGTTAGGAAATCATAAAATATTAATTGAATAGAATAAATAATAATATTAATATTAAATAGCCATTGAAATTGAAAAGCATGTTAGAAATCTCAATCGGGATAATGGTTGGAATTTACTTCAGAATAATCACATCTTGGTTTTTGAGTCAACCTTTCAAACCATCTATTGTGGTTCAAAAAATGAGATAAACATTTCAGTTTTAAGATGAAAGTTTCAGTTTTAAAATTAACCTTAATGTATAGTTAGGTCAAAATGTTATTCAAATTAGTTAGGAAATTATAAAATATTAATTGAATAAACTAAATAATAATGCTAATATTAAAGAGCCAATGAAATTGAAAAGCATCCTAGAAATCTCAATAGGGATGATGGTTGGAAATTAAGTAGGAATTGAGTTCCTGTCCTTTAGTTTTTGACTTCTTAGCTTTTAATATATTTTTATTATTCTTTTAGTTTTCATTTTT
>APFE031509015.1:0-12492 GCA_000404065.3 Pinus taeda | reverse complement strand
CAGTCCATGGACCCATGTTGCTCGCATTTTTCCCAAAAAAACGTTGTTTAGGGCCTCAAAACGGCTCTGGAAGTTGAAGACCCGAACAACTGCTAAAAATAATAAACTGTGCTACAATTAAGGAAACTAAAAAGTTGAAAGAAACAATGGTGGGGGTCCAAGTGGACTTGGCAGGTGGCCACCAATATCCATCTGGATCATCTTATGCAGTTCACCATTCTCTTTCTCTTCTGCATTCTGAGGCCTTGTTCTTTTTTATTTCCATTTACCTTTACTTTCATCTTTCCCTTTCCATCCTTGCTAAAATTTTGTCTCACACTTTGATTGTTCATAGCAATTCTTTAGTTTCCCAGTAACTTCCTCAAGTGACTGAGGCTCATCATACTCAATCCGATCTCTAAATGCTAATGGAAATCCACTAACAAATATCTAAAATTTAGCCTTTTCATATTTAAGATACGGTACATACCTCAATAGCTCCAAGAACTTGGTCATATACTCCTCATCTTTCATCAATCCCATTTTGAGCTTGTAGAATTCCTTGGCTTTGCTGTCATAGTACCTTTTCAACAAGTGCTTCTTTTTGAAGAGTCTATTGAATTCATGCCAACTCAACTCCTCTGTCCTGATGTCTCTGACCTATTTTACATCTTCCCACCAGATATTCGCTTTCCCTTTGAGGTTGAAGATAACTATTATGGCCTTCATATTCTCTGTATACTCATGTAGTTCAAAGAACTTATTCATGCCAAGTAACCAAGCCTCTACATCCTCAGGCTTCTTCAAATCCCCATCAAAAGTAGGTGGCTTTACTTGCTTAAACTCATCTGGCAAGTGTCCCCTATCACTCCTCCTATAAGGGTGATAACAATGATGACCATGATGCATGTCAAAAACATAACTAGGTTAGTACCTATCTCCATCACCTCTGCTATCTAGAGTATCCAAGGATCTACCATCTCTGATCATGTCATCTCTATTTGACCTGTAGACCTACTGCCATATGCCCCATTCTCTTGTCCATAGTTGATCCAGAGTGGTCCATGTCTCTGCAATTGTGACAAATTATGAAGGATTACTACATTGACTTATGCTTGTTTCTCCTATGCCTGCATGATTTTGTCATTATCTGCTTTACAACAACTTATTTCATCCTTCAAACTCCTCAATGTTTATTCTAATTCAGAAGAGTGCCCAACACCACGCTTCTCATCTGATTCATAGGGATAATCTTTGTAGTCTACCATCTTGATAGTCATATTGATTTCTTCCTGCAAGGCATACTATGTCAACTAAATCAAATCATAAACAAACCAACGTACCTTAGTATAACTTGGGGAGGATATCTCATTTGCAAGACCAACCAGATTAACATAATACATATATAAACATAATCATATCAACATTTAATCATCATCTCAAGCATTATCCAGTCATCAATGCATGACCATACCCACCACACACCATGACCTCGTGTATGACAATTATAACGGTATCATTGTATGCATAACAACATATGTATGACACGCAGACATAGACATTACATAAAAACATTGACAAGCATATCCAATGCATAGCCGACATAAACTCATGACAAACACACCCAACAAGAATGTCATTAACTTTTCACATGGCAACACCACTACAACTATAACCAACACCATGCATACACAGCTAGTACATAGACCACAAACGTGAGAACACATATTCAACCGACATGAATGCATGACTAACACACCACACACAGGGGTGAACCATGCTCTCATACCACTCTGTAACCCCCTCCTCCAACATCTACCCAAGTCACCAACCAACCGAGGTAAACATGTGATGAGAGGCTACTATGATCTGATTCAACCTCCTAGGTAACCTTAAGGAAGTGGAACCAACAAAACACAACCAAACTGGCCATAGACACATGCTACAGAAACTCCAGGAGCTACCCCACCTTTATAGGTGACCAATCCCTAAGGAAACTCAACAATTCAAGGACCTAGAGCCCCAATCGCTCCCTTGCTAAGCCTTCCAAGCGACTAAGGTTCCCAGTCACTTCCAAGTGTCTGCCTGAGTGCGATTGTAGCCTTTTTCTGCCAGTGCTATGCTAGTGACTGCGATATTTAAGACTAAATTCCAAGGCTAGGACCCAATCACTGCCCAAAACTTCATGAAATTTATAGAAATGAAAAAAAAAAACATAGAGACAGTGATTCCAATACAAATTCTTAAACAAATACTTGATTTGAGCCCTATTAGCCATGACAGGCATTTCGTCAAATGTGTCACAAATATGCATTCTACAAGTCATAATAACGAATTTGAGCATAGGGGTCTTATACTTATTTGAGAATTGCTAAGAAGCATCGATGCCTTATCACATTAGCTACACTATCATCTATTAGGTCATATATTCTTGTACATTCATTTACAAATCAAATTGTGATGAGAACCATACATTTTCACTGTCATAAAACATATTCATAACCAACATATAAACAACAGAAATAACAAGGATACATTAGCCATAAATGCCACATATGAACCAATACAGTTGCTCATAAAATACCAAAGAAAGGAACTCTTATTAATGCATGTAAAAGCCAACCTGGTATGGGACTACCACGTTCCACCCAACTATAGATTGGCTGAGCCAAATCTCTCTACAACCAATCACCCCCACGCCATATTCCAAGCATGAATGTGGTACTCAAACCAAAAGAACAAATCAGGGTTTCCCGAGGCTAAACCACCTCACCCTCATCAATAGAATCAAGCTTTACTACAATTCTCACCAGATCACTAGGCCATAAACACACATGGATGCCACTCGATTCTCCACCTACACCGTGAGGAATTTTCCCATCTTCTAGTCTTTAGGCTTTATCACAATCCACAGTCTAATCCAGGGATCACTGGGCCATAATCGAGACACCACCCTCTAGGCTTTACCGTATATCCCGCCATTCACCGGCAAGTATTCCTATGCCTGATCAAGGGCAACCACCTCTAGGATTTACCGTATATCCTGCCATTCACTGGTCGAGGGTTTGTAAGGCCACCGAGGCACACAATACCTGGCTTTACCGTAACCCACAGTCTGGTTCAAGGGTCACTAAGCTAGTGGATTTACTACAACCCACAGTCTAGTTCAGGGATCACTGAGCCATGTGTTCTTTCATTTAGAGATCCACCTCACTCAACTTCGAATCCATCCGACAATCCAATTCAACCAAAACATGAGAACCCCATCACACCATGGCTATCTCGAAATGGCAAGGCAAGGTTGAATAACATTGTCACACCTGGAAAAACCCATGCCCATGATAGAAAGATAACCAAGAACACACATGCATGCCAAATGTAGCAAGTAAATAAGACATGCAAATCGATACATGCAAGTAAACCCACTATAGTTGCTTGATCCTACTCTTACTTGCTTGATCTTTGCTTCCTCTTTGCCTTCTTTGTCATCTTGATCCAATGTTGGAGTGGTCCAAGAAAACTCTATGTCGAAGAGTGTGAGAGAGAGAGAATAGGGAGAGAGGGAACTCCAAAACCGAATTGACCAAAAGCCATGAATTGATCCTCATAAGTCTTTTTATTAATGTGGCCTCTTTTTTCTTCATTTTCCTTCTCACATGCAACCTATGACCTTTCACCTTCCTTTTCTCCTAATTTCCATTATTTTCGTAAATAAATTGCCAAAATTTCCATTTTGCCTTTCCAAAGCCTTTGCCAATTTCCTTAGCCATAATAACCAAAATGAACACACACATTAGGACGTTTTGCCCAATCATTCAACTTGGAATACCCATAAACATGGTTTTTATTTTGCCTTCATTAACTTTTATTACATGGAATTTTTCACCAGGGTTGTTATATTACAATTGTTTCTTTGTTGTCTCTACATAATTCTATTGCTTTTTCCAAAGATCTTATTTGTTGATTTCTTGATATCGGTTTCCAACATTTCGAACATGTCCACCATCACCATGAAATCTAGGTTTTTTAGTTGCTAAAGAGGAAACAACATTGCACTGAGCATAAATGATAATGATTTTATCTTGCAATGTAAAGAAGTTGTCAAGAGCTCATTGGAGAGTGTTGAATTCAATGATCCTTTCTCTTTGGGAGTTAGTGTGAGTCTCATGAGGCTCGAGCCATGGACATACAAAAATAATTATACATAAATGCGAAAGAAAGAAAAAAGAGAGCAAATGAACAAGCACAAGGGTCACTCAATGTGGAGAATGGCAGAGATAATACTTAGATGAAACGACTTGGATTGTAGAGTGCCTAGGTGTAGAGATGACATGGAGATACCACTATTAAACTCACGTAAATGGAACACAATGTAAGATCAAATGCAAGATATTGTATTGATCAAATGGTACAAATATTAATACATTTTTGGTGACTGTTGGATTCAACTTCCAAGGTCTCTTGGACTCTCCATGACTATTCGTATCCACTTGAGGCTTTTGGTCTTCCTCTCAAGTGAATAAGCCTAATTTACATAACCTGATATGATTATATTTTAGGAATTGTCCAGTGCTCTATTTTATTATGGGGCTCAAGAGAGTTTCTTCTTAACAATGTTGATTTTCTTCCTTATGGTAATTATAATTAAATATGCTTTTAATCTTCGAGATTAGACCTAACGATTTCTTTATAGTATCTAGGTTTTTTTTTTTTTTTTTTCCTCTAATTCTCTATTTCAACAGAATGTCTTATTAAATTTAGATGTAATAGTTTTTTAAATGGTATTAATATTCTCTGAAGTAACGTCCTCCTCATTTTTCTAATGATTTAGCCAAGACATTGCATATTTATGCCAACCCCTCTTTTGTCATTGGATGCCTTGATTGGAATTTGAAGCAATCTTAGGAAGCCTCTTGTCTTCCATGTTATTTTTTTTTGTACTTGTACATTAGATATCTAGTCATAACCATACTCTCAATGGCGAAAGCCATGATTCTACAAGGAGGATATGATAGGGTGTATTTCTTTTCTTTTATTTATTTTTTCACAATAACATGTAGTTTGTATTAAAAAGAATCTGGATATCAAGTGAGAGCCCTTACATTTAGCTTAACTGTCCCAAAAGAAAAATACATTCAATAGTCCACAAAACTGGAAAACATTCCACTACCCATAAAACCATAGGCTTTAGACCACGACACTACTTACCAATTGTTCAAAACATAAACCTACTATAGATTTTGGAAAAATGTCTTAAAAACAAGCCATATCTAAAACACATAGACCGACAAATTACAAAAAATGATGTCTGACCTCCTTCCACATAATTGTCATATTAAGATATGCCATCCTTTTTTTACAATGGTTGTCCAAATTTATAATTTCAAGCCACACACTCCTTGGATGGCTCAACATTAATATCCACCTCATCCAAGGAAGGGCTCAGCCTTTGTTCACTCAGTCACAAATATCTTCAATTTGACAGTGTGATGTTGCTAATTTTGTTTGATGCTCCTTCTGCAGATAGTCTAGTCTAGTTGGATTTGCATTATTACTATGTCATTCCTCATGGTATGGGACATTTAAATAAATTATTTTGATTGAGTGCAATGACCTCTTGGGCTAATTTGGTTTTGTCAATTTGCTAATGCATCAACTATCAAATTGAGGTGTCTTAGCACATGAAACAATTCAACCATCTCAAACTATTGGAGCAGAGATAATATGCCTTGGAATACAGGAGGGGCATCTAGGGGGTGCTCATCATAATCCAAGGAATGTTGAATAATGATCATTGAGTCCCCAAACATTAGCAATTTGGCGATTCCTCTTTGGTTTGCCAATTCTAATCCCTTCTAGAGCGCAAGGTATTCAACCTCATTATTGGTTGCTTCCCCTAGTCCCCATTCACATTTTAGTTCTACTTTTTCCTTGGGGTAGAGAATAATCCCTCCCACACCAAACATCCCTGGATTACCTTTCGAGGCACCATAAAAAAAGAGAGAATATAGATTTTTACTCTTGCGCCAATCTTTAAATTCTAATGGCGTCAAACGAATTTTTGGGATTTGATTTTTCATTGGTTTGCACATGAAGCTGTAAGCATGATCATGGGGTTTTTCCAATTGTCACCAACTCCTTTCCACGAAGGTCAAGTCATCCAATTGAGAGGTATTATAACCTCGACTTGTGATGGATTTGAACATAGAAGTTTGGCCTTGGTGGTTGTTCCATTTGGATCTACTTTTTCATCTTTAAAATCATTGTGTTTCGGGCTATCCATATGGTCCAACAAAGATATTTCAGCAAATCCATCCACATCAAATGATGATGGGGGAAGACTTGTGCTACCATGAGAAAGAAGATTTCCAGAAAACAAACATGTTCATCCAAGAGACGAGGATGGCTTGGACGTCCAATAAAGCAACATATAACGCCTGTCATACTAATACAGAGAACGAGCATGATTTAAAAAGATGTAGGATGTCCTCTTTCGATTCACCACAAAGGGGACACTGAGAGGCACCATGATTTCTCATCTTATGTAAATTCTCTATTGTCAAGATCTTTTGGTACACTAGAGTCCAACATAATATGTTAACTTTTGAGATCCCATCTCTGCGCCATATTTTCGCCCACAGCTTATTTGTTTAGGGGAGGGGCAATCGTTTAATGAGATAAGAATATCCTTCCTCAACTATGTATTTAAGGTGTGGACTCAATTTCCAGATTCGCTTGTGTTGCCGCCTCAGAATTTTGTTGCCGAAACATGGGGGATAACCACCCGGTCCAGACCTTAAGACAACCCCTTTTCCGTTTAAAATGGCTCTGACAGGGGATAATGGGACCAGTTTCCCAGTGTGGGTTTTAAGACGAGAGTGGGTGGTTCATGAGTGTTTGCAAATAGAATAATGATAATCTAAATGACCTATTCTATGATGCAATTCTCTAACTAGCTTATTCTAATATAAACCTGAGTATTCCTGTGTGGTATGCGATCTACAAAGATATCTTCTTAACATGTGATAATAAAGATTGAACACAACCAAACAGAGATGATAACGTAGAAAGATAATTCCTTTGACTAAATATTTAGTCAAAGAAATTTATAAAATATATCACATATATGATGAGTTATATATGAAAATCGCAATTTCAGCTAGGCATCACACAAAAGTGCAATTAACGCTTAACAAAAACAATAAATCTCACATACAACTCATGAAAGTAAAGATTTACCACTATTTAAATGTAAACATAATCAATCATACAAGATAATAGTACCATATGTGTGAAGTCTTGCTCATTTGACAAATGATATAGACCATCTTCTTTCTTCAAATCAAATTGTCTCCCAAGAATACAATAGTGCATCAACAAAGGAAAGTAGTTTGACATCTAAAAGAAACGATCATGTTCCATAATTTCACGAAACCATTCAAAAACTTACAATAGTGCATTCTTTGGAAATGTTTTTGATAAAATTCTGGACCCTTCTCTAAATGCATGAGAAGGGTATAAATACTATTCTAAGTAACGTGCAAAAATAGATTATACAAAATTTGAGGATGTTTCAAACAACCTTCCTCCCAACTAGGTAACTAACTCCAAAAATAAACATAGTTTAAATGAATAAAACTAAGAGGATGACTTGTTGTCTGCTAGCTTGTCCTTCAAATCACATATATCGGTCATCGATTGAATTTGAGGAGGTGCCCCGAAATGTGTCCTGAGTTGTCTTGTGAAAATCGCATTGGTGAGAGGTGGTGGCATCCTTTGAGTCGTATGAAGGGAATAGTTGAGAGTCATAATTTCATTGTGTGGCTTAACAAGATACTGCCAATACAACTCCCAGTCGATCCTGGTCAATTTTGTAATTGCCTCTCTTTGAGTCCTCGCCTTTTCTTGCCAACTTTTATACAGAGCATTTAAATCGAACATTTATTTTAGATTTCCTTCTTTAATGAGATTGGTGGCAAACATGATGTGATTCACTGCCTTAATGATATTCTTTGATACCCCAGCTACCCTTGCAACTGCTATCTTGACCTGTTTGATTATCGCATCCCAATCTGTGAAGAGAATGTCTTTATGAGTTTCCTCAATCTTGGGTAAATTGGCTTTTCTTCTGTCTTCTATTTCCTACCATTCGATGAACTCAGAGATTCTGGTGTTTAAATCATTAAACTCAATTCTCTAGTCGATTGCCTTATCTATCAGTTGGTCGCTAGTAGTCAGATAGGGAGTAATGTGTGACATCTTTTGGCATAAATACTCCTGTTGTTTCACCAGAAGGGAATTTAATTCCAGTGCCTCTTTAATAAACTCCTTAGTAGTGGGAACATCCTTGTATCTTTCCATGGCTTGCTGCATTTCTTGGAGTTGCATGTTTTTGGCCGATATATCGGCTTCATGGCTTATTTTCAGGACCTCCATGTCTTGCTACAATTGTGCAAGCTGCTCACCCGCTTGCCTGTTTACGCTTGCTTTCTCTGCTTCGAGATGTTGTTCGAGCTGCGCAATCCCCTCCTCTTTTTCCCTTAACAAAATAGAGACTTCAATAGCCTTGTCAATAGTGGCCGATGTGTATGCTCTTGTGAACTATGATAGTATAGTCAAATTCTCGCCTAGATTGAAAGGAATGTCCTTCAAAACAACGTCCATTGGTTCGTTTCTAAGTGGGAATTTGGGTGTGTCTACCCTTTTCATTTTTCTCTGCCTTCTTACTACAACCTTGTGGAAAGGGCTATAGAACACATCAAGTGGAGGTATTTCGGTTACTTTCAAAACAATTTCTGATGTGGGTAGAGCACGGATAATTTCAATATGTTGGGACAATGTCGCTTGTTCTGTTCGCCCCTAAGCTTGGACTGTTCGCTGATAGACTTCGGTTCTGTATCCTTATGAACATGCAGAGGAGTTTTACATTCCATTGTTTCTTAGGTATTTGTTACTTTGAGAGTGACTTGCAATTTCTGATTAAACTGATCCCACTCCTGCTCCAAATTGCTGCCTTTGACCTTTGAACCGATCTTTGTAGTCGGGGTGCTCATTACTTATTTCTCAGTTGACTTCTTGCTGGACTCAGGTGTGTTATCTGCGTCTTAGTGTTTCCCTATGTCTGGTCTCTTCTCAGTGTTTACCTGAGAGTCTACTCAAGAACAAGGAACTTCACTATCAACAGTGACATTTGGTATAGGCTTATCCTCGGGCTTTAACAAATGCATTGGGATCACTTGGAGCCTCTCATTTTTGAATTCACGAAAGCTTTGAAAATCTTCAAGTTTTAGATTCACCTTTGCCCATTCGAACACTTGTTCAAAGGATACGATCAATTTTAACAAGTCTTCAAAATAATTATCCTCATGATTGTATGGCTTGCGGTTTACTCTAGTAGTGACATTATATGCCACTTTGTTTGGATCAAATTTCCTCTTAGGCAATGTATGAAGCGTGAGGGCTTCCATATGTGCTGACTCTTTAGTAGCATGAAAAAAATTTGCTAAAGCAAAAGAACTGCACTTGACAGGGAAAAAGGGCCATAATGACTTCTTGTCATCTTCGAGAACTTTAGTTAGGCTCTTTCCCACGGTCTGCTAGGCAATCTTTCTCGCTAATTTATCAGAAACATATAAATGATCCGAATTGGATCCATGAAAACTAGCAAAGTGTTATCAGACAGACTTCAAAAATTTATGAACAAAGAGCTATCAGGAAGACATGTGGTTTGTAGCAACAAGGAACAATGAGGACCTCAGCCAAAGCGCGCTAACTGAGGCCCATGGAGACCGCGTAGGATGCAAACTGGCAGTTAAGAACTCCGGATCAGAAAACAGAGGTCGTTTCTAATGCGCGATTAGCGCATCGTTCATCGCTGGGCAAAACCCCTCGAGAAGGAAAGGCCCCGAGCACTTGGTCGCATAGGAAGCTGGGAGACCGTAGGGAAAGCGCTAAAGCAAAAGGCGAGCCCCGCGCTTCAAAACCGGCGGAATATCAGAGGCATATTGGGCAGTAAGCAGATTTGGCAAAAAACAAGCGATTCCATACATTGCATGACGCATGTCCGGCGGATGAGAGAGAAAACCGCTTCTCATTGCGGGCTAATGGTTGAGCAAGTCAACCGCGCAATAAGAGCGAACACCATAGGATCTGGGGGCTCCAGATCTGACAACAGAGATTGCACTTGATGGGAAACCAGATTTGACGGGGGAATTAAGCCACAACATATAAAAGTCTGAAGTCCGATTTGACCGTTGAGTTGGCGGATGAATCATTACACAGCATAACCGAAATACCGAACCGTTGAGGAAGAGCTGGTGTAGTTTGTGAGAGGACAAGTGGCCACTTCCCTATGGGACGTTGGTGATGATACAGAGGCAGGGAACTCCAAACGAACAACAACAGGCGATCTGAAGGGGCAGAAGGGGAAGCGAACAATCAAGAATAGATTGGCTTTAAGCCATGAACAGACAAAAAACAGAACAAAGAAGAATCAAAGAAGGGAATAGTGGAAAAAAAAATACGAGAGAGATAGTAAAGCAAGAGGCAGAAAAGAAACAGAGAGCTGAGCTGACCTGCAGTGTAAGGAAACATCGAGTAGACAGAGGGCTTGAGAGGTTCAAGCGATCCCTGTGAGGACATTTGTTGGGAATTGAGCACCACATTGGACTCATCTCATTAAAGACTAGAGAGGTCGAGACTTGGTAAGGAAAGAGTCTGTGCACTCTAGTGGCTTGGGGAATCCAAGAACCACCCTACCAAGCATTATATGTTTCAGGAGACTCAAGTTGAGCTCCTCATTGTAAATCTTTGCTTTAAAGACACAATATAAGAAGGCCACCACTGAAAGCTGGACCGGAGACGTAGCCTTGGAGAATAGGGTGAACTCCTTATTAATGTGTTGTGTTCTTGTATTTTCGTTCTGTGTTTCCCTTATTGTTTTCCGTTTTCCAGTGTTTGTGTATTTTGCAATCTGATCGATCCGTTGCCTAAAATAACATAGACACGCACCAACATATGAGTCTGTAATACCTTCATTCATTACTTATTTAACTGATATCACTCACGAGTGATTTTCAGATCAAGTGGTATCAGAGCTCTAGGCTGTTAAGGTTAGACAAGCTTGTGTTGGATTTAGCTGTTGAATGCTAACTAGATCAAAGCTCAAATTAGGAGAAGGAGAGTTTGTCAAAAATAATCCTCAAATTGGGAGAGTCTATCCTTGGAGACAATGTCAGAGGAAGGTTCATAGGGCCAGACCCTCAATTCCTAGATAGTTTCCTAGCCATAAAGTCCATGGTAGAGGAAATGTATAGGGATTTTAGAAAACACAAAGATGAAGATTCATGAGGCTCCAAACAAGACAAAGGAGAAGATGAGTCTCACTTCCATGACCACTCAAAAGGCAAGGGGGAAGAAGAAAGATTTCTCCCACCTCCTAATAGCCTGAACATAAAAAGAAGGCATCTTTGATTAAAGTGGATGTTAAATTTAATTTACCTGTATATGATGGAGAGTTGAATGCAGAAAAGCTGGACAATTGGATTAGACAAATTGATGTTTATTGTAGGGTGCAGAATATCGATTCAGACAAGAGCAAGATTCAGCTGGCAAGACTACGCCTTGGAGGCACTGCCTTGGTTTGGTGGGAAGGCAGGACCCAAGCTGACATGAAAAGACATGGTCTATCTCTGTCTGGAGTGAATTTGTTTCTACAATAAAAAAGCAGTTCTATCCATTGGCCTACATGCAACAAGCCATGATGAGCTGGAAAACTCTTCGACAGTTGAAAGGGAAAAGTGTACAGGGATACACTCAAGAATTTAGAAAGAGAGCATTGATTTTAGGAATCTCATTAGACTCACCCGAGACTCTGTTGAAGTACATTGGTGGTCTACACAGCTACATGAGGCACACTATCCTCATGTTTAATCCCACTAGTAAAGATGAGGTATCTATACAAACTACTCATCTAGAAGCTAGAGGAAAGAATGGAAGTCCAGAAGTTGGGGGATCATCCCAACCCACTACAAGCAAGAATAAGGAGAAAAGAAAGCAGAAATGGAAAGCAAGGAACGCTAACACTGCACAGAAAAGCAAGGCTTCATGCACTCACTGTGAAAAGGATGGGCATGATGATGAGCACTGTTGGATTTTGCATCTAGAGCTAAAACCTAAGAAGTTCGAGGGCAATAAGAAGAATACTGCTGCAGCTATTCAGAAAGATTTGGGGTCAGACTCGGGAGATGAAACAACTATTGCAGTCACAGGTATAAAAGGTAAGAATTCTGAAGCATCTACTAGTAATTATGCACAATCTACTATCGATGAAGAAAATGAGAGAAAAAGGCATGAGCTTTTCCATATTCGAGTTATTTCCAAGCATCAAAAGATTGATACTTTGTTTGATAGTGGCTCACAAGTAAATATTATTTTTGAAGCAATTGTAAAGAAATTGGGATTAGTGACTACACCTCACAAGAAACCATATCCATTAGGACGGTTGAATGATAA
>APFE031509009.1:136758-154423 GCA_000404065.3 Pinus taeda | reverse complement strand
AAATCTTGTGTTTATTGAATACACAAATGAAATCATTGCATTTCTTTAAAATATCTTTTGAAATCAAAATTACCGAAATTACATATCGATAACCTAGTGGGTGTAAGATAAAATTCACCCGTGCCATTCACAGAAAGCATGAGAAAAAACTTAATACTATATATAAAACCAAGAAAAATTCAAATTCATCGCTTCTAGGGACCTCATAACCACCCTACCAATACACAAGTATGTTCTTGTTTGCAATTAGAAAAATTACCCAAATTACAATATGTTTACTCCACTTTAGGGACCTCGTTACCACCTTGCCAATACACAAGTATGTTCCCGTTTGCAATTAGAAAAACTACCCAAATTACAATCTGTTTACTCCAGCATATGTTGGAAAGTTATAGAAGGATGACTAGTGCAATCAATCCATTCCTTTTAGCCCTGGATTTGTTTCAGTTTAAAACAGAAGTATACAATATACTTGTCCAATGTCTATGCTTTAACCATTCACCTTAAGATGTTTTTACAATATAATTTCCTAAGTCTATTTAATATCTTCATTATCATAAAAACAAACCTATATCCATCTTAACTCCACATCTACCACTCTTAGGGGGGATGAAATCTATTTATCCCTCTGAGCACTTGGTAGACCAGAATTAAGATGGATCTAACATAGAATCTCCCCTTTAAATAGTCTATGCTCACATGAATACCATGGGTCAATACCATGGGTTATCATAAACCTGGAGCTTAAAAATTACTATTAGTAATTTATAAAAATTAATAAAATTAATAGTTGATTTTTATTTTTATTTATTTTTAATCAAGCTAAAATGTTTAACATACGTTAAATTACAAAATCCATTTTTACTCTTGATCCACCAAGCCCAGAGAGGGATCAAATATTTTTCACTCTATGCTAGTTCGCATATCACGATATTTGATACCTATTGGCGGTTAGTAGATCCAGAGTAAAGATGGAACTATGCTGGTTTAATTACCCCATTTAAATAGGCTACATTCGAGGTGAATACCATGGTTCAATACCATGTGCCATTTTTATTTTTATTAATACTAATATTAGGGTTAATAATGTTTTTCTGCATGGTATTAATAATAATCTAGCCCATGGTATTTGTCCCATAGTATTTTTCCCATAGGTTTCACCTAAATATAACGCATTTTTTGAGTGTTCATAAATATATGGTGACTTATGGAGTAAATATAAAGAAATGTTTTATTTGTTTACCATACCTCTCGTTTATTTATTTATTTATTAATTTATCATATCTCCTTTACAAATATGGTATTTGGCCCATAGGATTCACTTAAATAAAAGCTCTTTTTTGAGCTTTCATAAATAGAACGAGGGTTATGGACTAAATATAAAAAGAGGTTTTATTTATTTACCATACGTTTAGTTTATTTATATTTTTATTTACTTACCATACCTTTTGAGTAAGTATAGAAAGACGTTTTATTTATTTACCATACCTCCACTTTACTTATATTTTTATTTGTTTACACCTTTGCATGTATATAAGGTGACTTAGGGAGTAAATATAAAAAAAATGTTTTATTTATTTACCATACCTCTCATTTATTTATTTTTTTTATTAATTTACCATACCTTTTTTATAAATATGGTATTTGGCCCATAGGATTCACTTAAATAAAACCTATTCTTGAAAATTAGGGCAAATGGAAGGTTGTAACTCGTAATTTCAAGGGCTAAAGTTACCTTTTTTACTCTCTCCCTTAAAATAAGGTGGGCTATTTGAGGTGATTTGTAAAAATGTACTATGATACAAAATATTCACCCACTAAAAATTTAAAACCCATTAATTTTGGCAAATGGCGAACATTCGCCCCTAAAATTTTCCATGGCCCCGCCTAACGATCTTGTCTGCGTAGGCCCACATAAATCAGTATGTACAAGTTTGAGTGTATCCTTTTGTTTCCTATCTTTAAAACCAGGAAATTCATCTCTATGTTTTTTACTGAATGCACATGCCTTACAATCAATATGCAACTTTTTCAAAATAGGAAGACCATCTACCACACCGTTGTTTTGCAATAGAAGAAGGTCACTGAAATTGATGTGTCAAAGTCGCCGACGCCACAAATTTTCAGTAGACTTATCTAATGACATCAATGCTTGGTGTGGTGTACTCTTCACATCCAATTTGTAGAGTCCTCCTATACAAACACCTGTAGCAATAGGCTTCATCTAGTCCAACAAGTCTTTAATAATACAATAAGATTTAAAGAATTCTACTTTGATATCCTGATCTGTAATTTTTTATAGAGAAATCATGTTTTTCTTAATACGAGTTACATACCACACATCATATTTATTCCCAATCTTTCCATCAGGTAGAGTGAGTGACAAGGACATCTCCATGTCCCTTGATCTAATATGCTCTATTATCTCCAAGGAATACTTTTATTCGAGTGTTGGATTCTCTAAAAATTTTGAACCATTGCTTTTTACCTCTCATATGTGAGGAGGCATGATAATCTACAAACCAAATATGTGATTCATCCTCCTTAGTGGCTACTACAACCTCAGCCATAAATAATCTGACATCCTGATTCTGATTTGCATCAGCCAAATGACCTGCATGTCTTCTTTACTTGTACCTCTCCTCATCTCCCTTTTTCTTATGGAAAAATTTAGAAACATGACCTATCTTACCACAAAAAAAAACATTTTGGAGAAAAGTCATGTTTATGTGAGGTCATACCTTCTGGTGTTCCTTTTCGTGATACGTTGTTTTTCCTATGATCATCCATTGCCTTCCCTTTGAGCTTGAGCTTGGTCATCAATGCAAGATATGGATTTTGAGGTTTGAGAGACAACCTCCTTTCCTCCTTTTGTAGCAAGATCCCGGTAAGCCCTTCAAATCCCCAAGGCTTTTCGCTTGCATTCAATCCCATTACAAACATGTGATAATCATCTTTCATGTCGTTCGTGATAACCATCACTAAATCATCATTCGCCACAATCTGACCAATATTAGTTAATTTAGCTTTAACCTCCTTTATCCAGGATATGAATGAAGAAACAGATTCATTCTCCTCCATTTTGATCGAGAGAATCTTCTTCCTAAGGTACAAAGTTCAAATGATGTTCTTCATCTCATACATTTTCTTGAGAATAGTCCATATATCATTTGTTGTCTTGCATTCTCGAATGTGAGGGATGATGCAATCTTTGATGATAACTTCAAGAGAACCTTTGCCTTCATCTCATTTTTCTCCCAGTCTTGAATTGTTGTATTCTATCTACAGTAGTCTGCTTGACCTCATGACCGGTGGAAATGCCATTGCCATTATCCCCTTAAATGGAGAGTCTGGAGCTTAAAATACCAATTAGTGTAATTGGAACCATCAAACTTATTAATCTCATCGAGAAAAGCTTCAACAATTTGATTATTCATCAATAATCTAAACAAACTGCTCTGCGTTACAAAAAAATGCTTCCCCCAACTTCTTTTTTTTTAAACAAAAACACCCCCTTCATATCGGATAAGAATCCCAGAGCTCTTCAATTTAAAGAAACTCCATATTTTTTTTTTAAATTAAAGCTTTGAGAAAAAAACTTCAATTAAAAACAACCTTAATTATCTGAGAAACAATTATGGACATGTTTTGTTAAGAATTTCAATAATGCCCACACATAAATTTTGCAAACTGGCCCTTCCACGGTCACCGCACCAATTTTGACTTTGCAGTCTTCACAAACAGCTACTTCCTTTACAAATAGTCCTGAGTCTTGTGACGAAGATGAAATGTGTCCACTCATCCTCGGCCTCGTTTGCACCAGGATTGACTGTGGCAGCTAACATTTCTTGCATTTTTCCCCTTGTATCTATTTATTCTTTTCTTTTATGATAACTCATCGAAAAATCCATAATAATATTCTATCCATAAAAATAAAATTGAACATGGTAATTTAAATTATATATAATATTCTCTCCATATGGAGAAATATCATGAGCCTTGAATCTGACCACATCCAAAGGCCCTACATAAAATACATTTCCATCAAATAAGTCAGAGTTTTGCCACAATTGCTTCCTTTCCAATTAATCATAATTCCTCCTTCAGTGAAGATTTGGACGTGGGGCTAGCATGGCAGACGAGGACCCAAGTTCCAGTACCAAACGGGAGCATACATTCCGCAATTTTCTTTTGTCATAATGATTACAAAAGCCACTACCCAGGTGATTACCTTACCCTCCCTGCAGCTCCTGCCTTAAAATTTCTTGACCTGCATTTTGAAACGTACAAGCGTAACCACTTTAATGGACTGATCTGACATTTGCTTCCATGGTCACAACATATATCCAATAGTGTATATTTCAATTTATATAGGAATATTTTACAAGTTACCATATATATTGTTGGAATTGAAATGTGTATATCTTTTTGCAAATTGTATATCCAAAATTATATAAAGATTAATAAGCAGTGTATATTGTCTGTCTATTTCACTAGCATTCAATACAAAAACAAGTTCATGACTATAATCGTCGCTGACTTCATGATCATATATCATTTTCAGATTAATTAGAGGAACATGCCTCTATAGGATAAACAAATTGAGTGTCCTTGATTGGGATGTGTGAGGAGCTGCGTAGAGAAGGTAACTAAGCATTAATGTTGTGGGATTAATCGTTGCTTTTGTAGAATATGAAATGAATTATTTTATGCCAATTGAGAAGCCAACAGTACTATGAAGAAAAATACATATAAAAAAAGATAAAACAATTAAAAAACACAGTCACCGTGTGAGCTAAAAAATGCTGCAAATCTCATATATTCATTCAACTATTAACTACATTCTTATATAGTAAAGCTATTACTAAAATCAACTCTAAAACAAATCTATTGACATTACAGCTAATTTACAACACTTTCCAGTAGTGACCACCCTAACAATCTGCTGCTTTAATTTTGCAGTGAACACAAAATCTGCTGGCTACTTTGTCGGCATTTTACATAACTAATTAAGCATTATTCCCAACACTCCCCCTTAATGATTAATGAGGATTTACTATCTTATCTCGTATTGCCAAAAACTGATCTTTTGCCACTGCTTTGGTGAAGATATCTGCTAGTTGATGCTGATATTTCACATATTTTATTATTAAAAATTTTTAATTTAATGAAAATTATATTTATGTTACATTATTAAATGATAAACATTAATTATCATATCAACACTCTATTAATATAGTTAATATAACAATATTTTTATATGTAATCAATCATCTTAGTATAATATAGTACTCTGATTATTAAAATAATTGATATTATGAATATTAATGTTATTAATAACCAATGTTATGCATGTATAACTATTTTCAAGCATAGTTGACTTGTGAAAACATGGTGAACCATGGATAAATTTTGTCAAAATTTGAAATACCTAATTTGGATGGTTAATGGGTTCAAACACTAAACATAGTCAACATAGGTGGCATGATGAAACATGGTCACCACGGTCAACCACAAAGATCTATAGGTTAAAAAAGTCATTAGTAGTCCACCGAAGACGACAATGATTGACCATATTAAAAAATGGAACAACATAGCCAACCATGGTCAAACATGATTATGTATGGACAACCATTGTCAAGCAGAGTTAACTTCTAAAAATATGGTCAACCATGATTAAGACATAAAGCATGTTCAACCATAGATAATTCATCAAACATTATCAAATGTTTTCAGATGTTGACATAACTAATTTGGATGGCCAATGCATTCTAACGCCAACCATAGTTAATACGATTGCCATGGTGAGCCATGGTTGCCATGGGCATCATGGTCGACCACAATTGTCTATAGGTAAAAATTGATAAATAATAGTTAAGGATATTCAACCACATTAGTAAATTTTTTACCTTATTTAACCTTAGGCATCAGGTTCAACAATGTGTTCATTGTTTGTCACATTGTGATGACATATATTATTCAAAATGAACACGTTTCTCATCAAAATGAACATATTGTTGATATTGTCGATAAACGCACAATGATGTCAATGAACAGTGAACACGTTGTTGAACATGATTATCCAAAATAGGTATGTCAACTTTTGACAACATTTGAACAGGGCTACTGAATTGTCCAAGGTTTACTGTGGTTAATATATTGATCATGGTCAACCATGTTGTCTGAAGTTAAATATTTTTTACAACAATTTTCTATACATAACCATGTTTCGTTATAATTGGATACATTGTTCCACTATTGAGTCCTTGATCTGACTTGTTATTCATCATAAATAACATCACAACATGTTGAACAACTAATGATGTTCCAATGGAACAAATAAAAAATCTCATTGCAATGTCAAGAACAATGTCAGTACACTACAACATGAATGGGGGGTTTTAAGACAATATTTAAGACAATTTTTTAGCAAATTATCTTAACTTGAGGCAAAAGAAAAATTGTGTATTGTCTTAAATATTGTCTTTAAGTGGGTGTCTCAAATTAAATTTTCTTCACATTAAACTGTCTTAAAATATTGTGTCTATAAAGACAATACATAACACCAGCATATTTGTCTCTCTAGACACAGTTTCACTTTTGTCTTTCTAAAGACAATTTCATTTTCATCTCTCTAGAGACAATAAAAAATTACATTAAAAGATAATACAATATCGCTTTTATCTCTTTGGAGATAGTATAAAATAATGAATCTAGAAAAATATCTCACCATTGGAATAAACCAATATTAAAAGTATTTAATTAAAAATAAACTGCAATATTATTGATTAATTCATATCAGGGCACAGTGGAATTGAACCACTAATCTCCTACTTATAACAAACACTCTCTTCCATTGAGCTACCACACTTTAAAAAATTACATGGGAGTTATGGTAGTCCTTGAAATTGCATATATAGGCATTGATTTAAAAAAAAATGCTTGACACATAATTGCGTAATATTTTTAAAATCTAAAATCATGCAACCCCTATTTTTAACTTCATAAAAAGAAATCAATGGAGTTAGCTCAATGTCAGACCCATGTAGCATGACTCAAGAAACAAGCTACTATTACAAATAATTTACAAACTATTTAATCTAGTCATACAGAAAAAGTAACTAGAGCATGTTTCCACTCTTCACATATTCCAGCAATATGAATGTTTTCAAGGAGTTTTTCACATCAACTAAAGATAAATTATAGAGAAAATGACATATCCTTCCTCCTATCTATCCCTACAATTTTTGCAGCAAGTTAGATAATACAACACAATTATCATTACCTATTTCTATCGATAAAAAAAATGAGATTCAACCATGTCCTCATATTTAACTTGCACCCTAGAAGAGAAGGATAGTGCACAACCCACATCTTCTTGGCCATTCAATGTAAGCAAGCTTACTTTGCAATTACACCTCCAAAAAATTCATGTGTAGCTTTGAAAGATGGATTTAATCCTACTGCATTTCAGTCAAAAGAGTATGGTATATTTTGTTTTACCACATATCCAAATTATACTTGGAAAATACAAAAGCTGAATTCCTAGTTAAAAATCAAAGTGATCAAGTTGCTTTGAATTCATCTTCAGGAGTTGCAACAGGGTCCAACTCACAACAATTTTTCGCTAAATTTGGGGATTCTTCACCCAAAAGTCTCTTTGCTAGAACTTAATGAGAAAATCTAAGAATCTCCTTCCCGGGAAATAGGTTAACCGCCTACTTCCTCTGATACATAGACTTGAAACCATAAATCCTCAAAACAAGAACAACACACACTTCAACCTCTTCCACAAGTCATTTGAAATTTCTAGCATTTCATACTTACATTTAACTTCTTGAGGAGTGTCTTCGTTCCAAGAAGAATTCCACTCTTTGTACAAGACCCAAACATCACCATTTTGGGGAAATATGCTAATAGTTCATTTAGAACTTTTCTCCCATGCAACAATATGAGAAATAATATTTAGCATGTTCTTGTTCACAGAATCATCTAGCTAGTTACTGATAGTCATACCTTCAATGAGATTAAGATCCATTTTATAAGAATTACAATCTATGAAGACTAGTTGAAAAGTGCAAAGTTTTAGCCAAAATTCAGAGAACAAATAGAAAAGTGGTTAGGTTATCAAGCACATATATAGAAAAATAAAACCCTAAATACTATATCCAAACATTTTGATGAACAACCAAAGAAATAAATAATAACATAAATACTCTACCAAATCAGAAGGCATTACAGACAAAACAGAGAATCAACAAGGTGCACATGGAAGAAATTTATCAAGAGGTTTCTTACAAAGAACTTCAATGGAAACACAATCACCTAAAATATTCCATACATTAATCTCAATGGTTGGACCATCATTACTGGAATTTCCAAAAGCATCCTCTCATCCACCCCAATCACTATAGATACAAACAATTTTATGGCATTATTGGCAATATCCTTGATATTTACTAGATTTAACTCATTCTAGTGTTGATTCATCTTGTGGTTCAGATATATCCTTTGAAGATACAAAACCATGCTCTAATCATCCTTTTTATTTTCATTTATTTCAAAATTACTTCTAGTTCCTTCATCTTCAAGCAAACGTTCCTCTCGTAATAACAAAGAAGCATTTGCACGAGGAGAATTTCCCAGTGATATTTCAGCCTCATTTCCAGAATCCCTTCCCCCTTTGATTTTTTCTTGACCCATAGGTTGAAAATCATCATAATTTCTAGTTGCTCCTTTATTTATTGTTCCATTTTAGTTCCTCTTAAGAATTATTCACATACGAAGAGATTTTTCCACAAAATATAGCTTCCAGTATACCTCTCTATATATTCTACATATTCAATTAATAATTATACATATGTTTAAAATCAGTAGCTTGTGAAACATTGTACAAGCTAAGACCATTCTTATTTAAATAAAGGTCTTATAAAGGGCTTCAATTATTATTATCTGTTCTCAAAGACATGGAAAAATACAGTAAAATGATTCAAAACTAACTCATTCTAGATGATCGAGTTGGTATCCTAGTGCCTCAAAGAGAGCTTCATGTTCAATCAAGAAGAAGATAAGTCTATGTGATGCATGTGCTCCCACTTTTGCCTGAAATCCATTAGTAGAAACAACTAATGCATGCCTGTCAATCTGTATATGATAATAAGAGATAATCAATCAAAATTATACATTATAATTCATATTCTACAAAGAAACTTTATGCCTTAGTCATAAAGCAATATATATACCTTTGCTTGCCTCATGTTTTTTTATTTATCAACCATCGTAGCCAATACCTTAATATGTTTCAACATAATCATAGAAAAATCATTTTCTGAAGCCATAGCAAGATCATCTCATTCACAGCATTCTAACCACGTAGTTCCCATTGCCTCAAAATTACTCCATCTTTTCACTCTTTCTCGATTAGCAAGACTCCTCCTCTATGCTGATGTTTCCATCGCTAGAGTACTTAGACCCCTACGAGAACCAATTTTGGCACTCTGCTCAAGATCTTGTGCAACTGCTAAAGCTACTTCCTTTGCAGCTATGTTGGAGAAACCAAACCTTGAAAGAAATGTTGCATCACACTTTGAAAATTGCAGCCTTATCAACAACTCCAATATTTAGACTTTCTAATAATTCTTGAGACTTCTAAAATAGTTTTATGCCCCTTGATTCCTCACTTCCATGAAATATCCTCTGAACATAATCAAATTTCTTCATGAGGGATTCTTTGTCCCAATGAGGGGCATAGTGTTGAAACACATCCTTCACCCACACTAATAGTTCTCATGTCCTCTTACAGGACATGCACCTAAAAATCATTTCATATAACCCTATACCATGCTCCCATATCTTGAAAAGTCAATAATTCAAGATATAACATCCTGATATGAATATTAAAAGGAATCAACACTTATTTTAAATGACTAAATATAACACATCAAAGAACACAATCAAATTCCTTCATGAGGGCCTCCCTATGCCAATCATGGGCATAGTGTTGAAACACATCCTTCACCCATTCTAATAGTTATGATGTCCTCTTACAAGCGCTACACCTGAAAAGTATTTCAGATGACCCTATACCACACTCCCATATCGTGAAAAATTAATAAGTTAACATATAACATCTTGATATGCATGTTAAAAAGAATCAACACTTATTTTAAATGACTAAATGTATCACAGCAAAGAGGCATATTGACAGTATTACAATTTATTAACACGTTGGCAGTACTAGAATTTGTCTAAATCCTCATCTAGCTAGAATATGATAAACCTAAAATTCTGAGAATTTTGTCAAACTTTATAAAGCAAATATATATAATCTTTTAGAATCATTTTAATTTTCAATGTTTTTCAATTGCTTCTAAAATTGTAAATTCAACAAATAAGATTGATAATAAATACCAAGGAACTTAAGAAACTCGTGATGCATAATTTTCAGTGCCAATTGGATATGTTTCATATCCGCCAGGTCAATAATTACAAGACACTGATCTTAACTCTCTTCTCCAAAACAAACTTAACAAAAACAAGAAATAAAAGGAAGTAGAAAACCTACAGAATTTACAAACTCTTATCTCCTCCCCAAAAAATGGTTAAAAAATTGGTACCTATGCTTATTTGTCTGGAACAGATTACATAATCTGTGTGTTTCCAGTGGGAACAAGTATCATAGCCCACCCATCGACAAGTAAAAGTACCATACCTACATGGGAAACTTTATGAATTCCACCAAGAGGAGACGACATTATTTGGTAGCTTACTCATCTAACAATGTTTCCATTTCAAGGAGACAAAACCACTAAGGTATTAAAAAAAATTCAAGGGCCTCAAGAAATAATATTAACATAGTCAGTGATGAGCCTCATCATTGGGTAACTATATGGACCTTAATACACCTCCAAGCTTATTAAAATTAACTCTTCTCATAACTCCTTATATGTTTTAATTATAATTTTCTTAATGAGATGAGTAAAAGTAAGATGTATGTCTAGTGGTCTAATGAGCATTGATTTTAGGTTATTGAGAGCAAATCATCTCAATTTTCAGTAATTAAAGGTAGAAACATGAATGAGAAGAGGAGGAGAGATTATAGGAGATAGATACTCCTCATTAAATCCTCACTCATTCGAATATTCCTCAATCGAATCACACTAGCTCGGAGTTGCAAGTAGCCGAGTCATGGAGATCATGGGAGACTTCAATTTTATAAATAAGTGGACCTAGAGCCTCATTAGGATTCAAATTCATTATGTAAGAGCACTAATCATTTTCTAATGCAAGTTTGTGGAAAAACATTGTTATGTAATTTTTCTGATATGATAATGATGATGAGAATTTCCTTGATCCTGCACTAAGTTGACTAGAGGGATGAAGTTCCTAGGCTAGGGCCTAATCCTAGCATAAAAGGGTCCTCTTCCTGTACTTTTATGTTTGGGTTATTTCATAGGTTATTTTTTCAATTGGTTTTAGCATTGTTTCATTGCAAGTAGTGGTAAATTTGATTAGTTTGTTTCCATTTGTGCATAGCTTTAGCAACCATTTAGAGAGTTAAAGGAATATAAAACGGTTGATAGAAGGTGGATTTGGCCTCACTCCTCCCTTTAGGGACCATAGTTTTAGGGAAACTTCTATGCAGCCCCAAAAAGACAGAATTATGAATTCTTATGGAATTTAGGGTTTTTCTGCTACTGATGCCAACATCTTTTCAGTTTTCAAGGATAAGTTTCAATTGTCATTTTTGATATCTTTACATTTGTATTAGATCTCATGGTGTTTCACAGTTTCTGCAAGTATTTCCATTCAGGAAGTAGGCCACTAAATAATGAAATTATTTTTTCTTAAGTTGATTGGAAATCTTTCTTGTTTCACATGATTCGGGGATAAAGGCTAGTGATTTATGTATTGTAGGAGTTTTGATAGTCTAGGAAGATGTCATGTTAGAAACCCCAGCCTAACCTCATCCATCCATGATCACCAAAATTCACTAAGTCCATCAACCAATTCATCATTCCATAAAAAAAAAATCTAGGTTTGTTGAACAAATCTAGCCATCTTACAAAGTTTTGTTTGATCTCTGAGGAAGTCTTAGCCACCATGTTACCTTGCTCCTTCCATCATTCACCTTCCCTAATCCCTATACCACCTTCCAAATCACCCTTATTTCTCTTAGAAAGATCCTGTGGGAATACATAGGATCCTATAGGAGCATTAGGACATCCTGTAGGAAGCATTAGGACATTGTGTAGGACGACCTGTAGTGGCCTGTTTTGAGGTTGATTTGTGGAAAAAGCATCCAGGAAGATAGGAGAAGACCCCTAATTTCCTCCCAAGTGATCTAACCTTTAACCACCACCTATAACCCACCTGCCACACCACCAAGAAGACTTAGCACTCAAATTTTCACAAAAAAAAGGGACAAAATGAAAAGAAAAACAAGTTATTGTCTTCACTCATGTTCACAGAAGTAGAATGTTTGGTCATTTCAAATTGCATGCCTGGGACAGTTAGGAATACACACATGTTAGCTTAGAATTCTCCTAAAGCAAGATCTCTTCGCAATTAGTTAGATGAGTGGTGTGTTTAAAGCATTGATTTCACTTTCCTTATTGTAGTAGAAAATATTTCCATTCTTCCAATTAAGGTAAACTTCCACTTTATTCATTGGTAATAAAACTTCTTCTGAATCAATAGAAGGCTAATTTGAGAAACCATAGTGTTCTATCGTCAACTCAACAGTGACAAAGAGTGGACCCATCGCATATGCTTGTGTATACAACACTGTCACCTCCAAGTTTGTATGAACTCTAACTTGATAAAGTAAAGTTGGTAGTCCACGAGTTGTAGCATTCTTGCTCCAATAGTGGTGCTGATCACATTTTGGTCCTATTGTCGGGGAGGCGTCTGAGTAAGATGTGATTTATGCTTTATTTCTTTCATTTCTTATCTCTTTCATTCTAATATTAGCTTCATTTCTGCAAGAGTAATTTTATGTTGGTTTTCTTTCTTTTCCATTCTGAAAGTGAGAGTTCATTCAGCGGTTAGTATCCATTAGGTTTGTTATTTCAATTCTAAATTTAGTCATAAAGCTTGGAAAAACACAAAACAAAACAAAAAGACTTCTTTCATGCCTCATAGGAATAGGGATAACTTAGGAAAATTATTTCCAAATACACCCACCACTTCAAACAACCAACCTCCCCTCTTCTTCAATTGTTTTGAATTTGAGGACCCCTTAGGTGAAGAACCAAATATTCTTGAAGAGCCTACAGGGGGAGAAGAATAAAGAGAACCCATTCCAACTAACCTAATGGTTGAAAATAGAAATTATAGAGGATATAGAGAAAGAATTGATGGTTATTTTCCCATCATAGAAACCAATGGGGATGCCAAGATGAAAAACATAAGCCCCTTTCCTCTTCCTCACTTCTATGACCTAACCTCAGAAGATCCAAATACTTTATTGTTTGAGTTCACTATCTTATGCAGAACTTATGATTACACCACTAATGATCAGAAGTTGAAATTATTCCCATCCACTCTCAAGGTGCAGCTTTGCAGTGGTTTATGGGTTTTACCTAGGGATAACATCACAACCTGTTATCATATGCCCTTCAATAATAAGTAGTGGGACTACTGCAAGTCCAAAGACACTAAAGAGGAAATTTTTAGAATGACCTTGGGGCATGATGAATCCTACGAGGATTATGAGGAAAGATTCCATCTTACCTACAAAAGGGCCATTTGCACACTTGATCCTGAGTCACTAAAGCTAATCCTGTTTAGGGGGGTAAGGGAAGATCTTCTAGATACTCTAAACCTACTAACAGGAGGAGGAATCTTCCAGCTACCCTATGAAGATATCAACATCCCTACTCCTAGATTCTCAGTAGGCAGATGAGGGTTATCCACTAAAGGAACAGTAGAGTCAGAAGTTGCTTGAGGATCAACCGGAGAATAGTCTAATTGATCCACCTTTATGATTTTCCCCTCATGAGGAAAGCAAATGACACGAAACAGAGTCAACACAATGACGTCCATTTCGTATACCCAGTTCCTTCCTAGGAGGAGATTATAATCTAGGTTAGTATCGACGACTTCCACTTCTATGTTAATGACCTTCCCCCCAACACATATAGGAAAGGCCGAGATAATCCCATGCAGCTTATGAGAATGGCCATCGAATGTAGTCAAGAAGGCCGGTGAAGGAACGGTCGAAGGCGATCCAATAGCCTTCCAACATGACATCGACATAACGCACGTGGAAGCCCCCTCATCAATAACGGTTCGCAAAATGTTGATTTTCCGTTATGTAGACTTTACATGAAAAGCCATGTGATGAGGGAGTCGCTTTTTGACATTCAACATGTCAAAACTGAGCACTAAAGAATTAGCCGGATCTACTGCCCCAATTGCAGAAAGTAAAGCACTTCTCTGAGCTGGACATGACCGGAGAACCTCTAAAGCGGACATAGCGCACGGACTCTGAGCCAGATCCTCCACAATGGAGTAATTCTGGGTGGCCCTAGCACTAGGATTAATCATCGCGTGTTTAGCGGAACCTTTCGGTATCCGTGGTATAGTCTCAATAGGGGGTCGCTCGATATGAAGGTTAGTACTTCCGGGAACAGCCTTATCCTTGGAAGTTTCAGCCTCACCATAATCATGTGACCGAGTAGCCACATGGACGTTAGAACCCATCATGAAAACATTCAAAGATTTTTCCCCTTCCTGGTTGCCCACTGCGGAGGTTCCACGGTTTGAACTCGCGCGAGCAAGAAGTTGCTACCGTTGGGGAAAAGGGTTAGTTAACAAAGCTTGGGAACTAGAAGTCCCTTGCTACCCTAACAAGCACTGAGCGTGTTCAATCAGTTAAATGGTCTCTACCGCATAACTTGCATGGAAACTTAACTTTCTTTTTCGACTCATTTCTACCCCCACCAGCATTATTGCCGGATTTGTTTGCATCAGGCTTCCCATCCTGGTTCTTTTTCTTACCTCGTCCTTTCTTTTTCCCATTGAAATTTTGACTTCCTTTGGGATTATCTGATTGGACGACATTAATTGAAGAAGTTTGGGAAGCGGAAGGATTAGAAGATGTGACTTGGTTGTTAGAAGCAGTTTCTAAAGACAACTGTTGCAATTGATTCAACAAGTTCACCGTATTTGTGTCTACTAACCCAACAATACCATCCGTGTGGGGACTTGGCTTCGGCTTAGCTACATCAACCTTAGATCCAGGAGCATCTGGAAAGTACTTTTGTAGGATCCCAGACTGAGAGTAGATCAGTTCTAATTGTTGGGCCCTAAAAATGGCTTGCTCCTCGGAATAGACCCCTGACATGGAGACATCCTTGGAGATCTCAGGTACCAAAGACTTCAAGAACCACTCAAGACGGTACTTCGGAGGGATTTCAGATTTAATAAGCCTCTTTCTCTATCTCCATTCCTGAATGTGATCATAAATGTGAGCTGCCCTATCCTGACGAAAAGTAGCCAGCAATTCAGTTCCGGCATCATACCGGACGGGCAACTGAAAATGGTTCAAGAAAATATTGGCTAAGTCAGCAAATGATGAAAAGTTGCCCCCAGGCAACTCTATATACCACTTAGCCGCGTTGCCAGTTAAGGTGCGTAGAAATAATCTCAACCTAACCGAGTCGTCGACTAGGGAGTTCGATGAGCACCATAAGTGGAACGTGGTTACGTGGTCGCTTGGATCCTCACCACTTTTCCCTTCAAATTTTGGAATATTCGAAGGGAATTTAGTCGGAACTGGAGGCCAGGCCAGATTATACTTGATTGGGTCATTAGTTAACTTAGTGAGGTCTGGCAAGTTTAATGTTGCCAGAAATGGAAGTCTAGGCGAGGCTTGGGGATTCCACCTTGACTGGGCGGCAGTCCCGAAGCTCTGAAAAGATTGGCCTGGATTTTGGAAGGCACCAGGCTGCCTGAAGTAACTAGTAGAACCCGCCGAGCCAAAAGGGAGGCCTTGTGACCCAGCAAAACTCGGAGTTTGACCAACTTCGGCCGTATATCCACCATACCCTGCAAAGTTTCCTCCTAAAGGATTGTAAGGAGTTGACAACCCCTGATATGGATTCCAAGCCAAATCTAGCGGAGGAATGTTTTGGAATGAACTAACCGTGGTATACAACCTGTTCCCATATTGGCCGAGGAATGGATTCCCAGTTCCGGCACTACTAAGCCCAGGGTTATTCCAACCTTGGAAAGGATTGCTGCTTTGTCCTACTGAAGAAAAAGGCATAGATCCTACCGTAGGGTTGGAATGTGGTATATGACCACTTCCAAATGGAAAACCTTGGAACAAAGCCGACCCACTCATCATGGATGTGGCGGCCCCGAACGGAGCTGAAGGAATGCCTGATGAATGGGCGCCAAATGGGAAGTACCCAGAATCGAAAGCATTTGCTTCGGAATTTCCACTCGTGGACGGAATGGAGGTAGACCCAACAACAGACGTGCTAGTAGAAGATCCGAATAAAGAGATGGAGGGGATGGAAATAGTTCCACCTCCTTGCACAAATATAGGAGTCTGTGCAGTCGTAGCACTAGTAGAAGCCATGCTTCCCGTAGTGGTCATCGAAGGTAAGCGCGTAGCGTAACCTAGACTTGACGGTCTTTGTGACGGAGTTCCATCGTATTGCAATACATGTGGATGACTTGATGGTAGGGGAGAATTCGGAGCCGCTAACGACTCTGAAAGTTCTTCCACCTCAATACTATCCTCCGCTTGTAAGTGAACTTGAGAAGGAACCGGTATGTTCCTTTCTTGTTCTATGGAAGTACCAGGCCTTGCTTCAATACTATTGCCCCCAAGGGGAGGATCAATCCCCGATTCGTCAATCGCAGTGGGACGAAACCCGCCGGTATTATTACCTCTGCGCCTTCTCGGAGAAGGCTCTGAACTTGGTGGCGAGAGACCACGAAGTCTTCGAGACCGTCTGGGAGATCGGTCAACCACTTTGAATTCTTTGTTTAAAATCTAACTAAAGACTCAAAAAATTTAAAGCTAGGGCGACTAAGAGCATAGAGCAACCACTAAAAAGTCCCTAAAGATACAGCCAATCAAAACAACTTCCAAGTATTTCCGCTCCGGGTGATTAGGACCAGACACCAAAATACGAGAAAGTGGAAAATAAAGGGCCTTCCGAAGATGGTCTGGGATGATGAGGGCCCAGGCCTATCAGCGAAGGTATCAGAGGAAGTTACGCTGACCTCCTAACAATAGTCTGCGCCGGTGCAAGCCCCCAAGCTTCGCAAGGGTGCCCTCCAGTAGTGTTGTTGAGAGTGATACAACGTTGACCTCAGGTGCCACAGATTCCCCTCCGCAGCCACCTATGTAGTTTCCTAGGAGTGGCAACTAAGGATACCAACTCGTCACAGAAGCCAGGCAGAACGGTCTTGAGGTAAGTTCGGACAAGTAGGAGAGGGGGTATCTCTCTTCCCTGTCTTCACAGACCCTCGCGCTTAACTCCCAGATCCGGAGCTTTCCTGGTCCTCCTAACGCTATTGGATTTTCTCTCTTTAATCAGACTCCTACGTTTTGACGTTTAATATGGCCTTGGAGAGTTAACTCTCCACTCGCCTATTCCAAGGCCCTAAAATCCTAAAACTTGTTTGTGTATTTAACTTAAAA
>APFE031509009.1:116510-136748 GCA_000404065.3 Pinus taeda | reverse complement strand
TCTCCACTCGCCTAATCCAAGGCCCTAAAATCCTAAAACTTGTTTGTGTATTTAACTTAAAAGAAAAATTTCTAGTTGATTTTAATTAGCGCTTGATTTTAAGGGCTGTTCTTTAAGTCAAAGGATGATGGAAGTGAAACTAGTGGTGTGTTTTTCGATGCAAAAGAAATTAATAAAAATTAGCTATATGCATATGCACTTTGTCATTGTTTTTCGATGAAAAGTAATCTCTACAGGGTTCAGAAGGAAACTTCTAATGAAACAAATTTTTCTTTTCTTTTCTATTCACACTTCACACTCAAAAGTTAACAAAACTATTTTATGCCAAAAGCGATGCAAATCTATCCTAATGCAAAATTAACTGCTTGATGCAAGATTGAAAACTACTCTAACAAGAAATGAAAGTTGTTTTGTTTATCAAATTTTCTTTTGCCACTTACAATATTTAGATGGAATCTAAGATACTACAATTTGTCTAAATACTAAAAGCAAAACTCAAGATAACAGAAAACACTTTCATTCAGTAAAAGGAGATTAAATGAAAAGCAAATTCAAGAAAGCAAAACAAAAACTTTTCAAAAAGTTCACTTGAAAGTAGCAACAAAAAGGTCTTTTTGAAAATGCTCTAAATAAAAACTGACACTTCACAATTGAAACAACAAGCAAGAAACACTTTTTGCAAGTTGACACCCAACAAAGAATGAAAACTCAACAAAAAACAAATGTGTTTAAGAAATATTTTTAGCAATCATAGGCAGCAAGGAAAGCTTTGGTAACAAATACCAAAAGAGATCAAAAAGACAATTTTAAGAAAGCATCAAATGACAACTTTGATGAAACAAAGAAGTAAATGGTTGTAAAGATCAATTTAGTTAAGCAAACAAAAAGTCACCAAAAGGCAAAGTTGAACACAAAGATTAATAGCAATCTTTCTGCTCTGATCACTCAAAGCAGCCAAGATTCCAATCAAGAAATATTGCGTGTTTTTAGCAAAAAGATGATGACACTTGCAAACACAAAACCAGACCAAAATCCTTATAATTAGAGAGAAATCGGAGTAAGGATGCTTGTTGTAAAACAGAGAACCGATACTGACAAAGATGACTATCTCAAACCGACTGAAAACACCAAACAAACTCCAGAGACAAAAAGATTTATAAAACCTAAAAGTTGCCAGGTATACGCGACTGTACTTAGTGTAGACTGCGTGTATACGTGACTGTTTCTGAGGAAACCTGCGTATACGTGGGTTTACTTCAGACAACAAGTGTTTATACGCTTCTGTAACTAAACAAAATAGCGTATATCTAATATTTCAGGAAAAAAAAACTCAGGAAACTGGTAAAACTTAGAAGTCAAAAGCAGATCAGACAATAACAATAAACCAGCAAGCAACTGAGCCCTGATAGGCTTGACAAACACGCAAACTAGGAACAACAAGAGTGTTGTCCCCAGTAGAGTCGCCAATTCTGTTGAGGGATTTTATCCCCTAGGGATTTTGGGTGGAACCCTAGCAGACTAAAAGTTGTCTGAACAAAGAAACATGCACATACACAGCCATTATGCTAGGAAAAGCTAATTCTAAGGTAAGAATGACATACCTCAGGTCCTACGTTTGGGTAGTTCCTCAAGAGTCCAAACCCTTCTTCACGTCCCTTTCGCTCCTTTGCCCTGCAAAACCAACAATTCCAAAGAATGTAGCAGTATATGGACAAAGATTTATACAAAAATCATGTTTGTGTTATACAAGAAAGGAGTTAGTTATAAACTTTTAGACATCCATTCATACATGAAATTCAAACATGAACAACATTAACATAAAGAAGAAGCATATCGGGAATCAAGACGTGTTTCTTTATTAGACAAATAGAAAGTACAAAAAGAGTAATATCACCTGAGCAACCTCTACAGGCTCAAAGCTCAGTCTCCTTCTGGATCCGTCCCACCTCAAGCCTCTAGCATATCTCCTTCCAATACTCACTCCAAGATTCCATAACTAAGGGATGAACATCAAATCACAAGGAAACAAGGGTTTCCTGTACAAATGGGGGAAGTGCAGAAGGCATAAGGGTCTTCAGACCTGATCAGGGGGAAATCTCAGTATAATAACCTTTCTCTATCTTCTCTCCTCCCTTAGGCCTTCCCTTTGGTGCCTTTTTATACCAATTCCAAAGTAGTTTTTTAGTTAGGAATTGGTTGGGAACAGTTGAGGCCATGGGCACTAACTGGTGATCAACAGGTAAAACCCGCGATCTCCGCCCGAAAATAAGGAGTTTTATATTTTTTTAAGTGTTTTAATACATATACGTGGGTTGGGTATATATGAGCCCACGTATACACGCGTTTAACTCAGGGCAATGTCGCGTACAGGGAATAAAACACTGTTTTTTAGATTTTGGACTAGGTCTAGAAGGAGGGGTTGCCCTAAGCCATGAGTGCAGCATCACAAACCATAATAGTGAGATTTGGAGCTATAACACCATTAGATCAGGGCAATCAACGGCTGCGATTACAAAAGAAACCGAGGGTTATGATGGTGTGGGTTCATGTGTTAAGTGCCCGAGCTAAAGAAACATGGGTTTATGCGGGTTTTTGGAATAAAACAGAAACAGCAAGATAAAAGGGAATTTAAGGTTTACAAAGGATTTTGGAGGAAAGTAGGGACAACGAGAGTGAAGATAATATAAGGGAAATGAAAGGGAAGAATGAAACATAACGTTGTGAGCTCCCTTTGAGCATAAAACAACACGGCCAAGCTGTCTTTGATCCTCAAATGTAAAAATTTGTAGCAGAGCTAACACTAGCTCCTTCTGGGGATGAGATCCTCCCTGTGAGGTCTGAAGAACCTGCAGAACAATTCCTTCTTAATGAAAACAAATTAGCCAAAATTGCTAGTGTTCCATTGGGCATGGAGTCTGACCGAACCTATACTAAAAGTAAATAAAACACAATATTTACAACTTTTAATGCCATAGACCTTAAACCGCATAATTTTCAAAAAATGCCCATTAACTGGGCCATCAAAAACTGCCTCTCCTCCTATACTTTTCAGTATGAAAGTGTTGTTCCCTTGAATCTGAGAAATGATGAAAGGCCCTGTCCAAAAAGCATCAAATTTCCCATGGTTGTCTTTCTTTTCTTTCAATGCATCCCATTTCAGAACCAAGTCTTCAACCTGAAAATTATTTGTTTTTGTCCCTTTGTCAAAGACTTGCTTGATCTTATTCTGATGCGTTGTGGCCTTTTCAACCAACTATTCTCTAATCTGATGTACCTCTGCTAAATCAGTGATCCTATTTGCCATGTCTCCTTCCTCATTCTGCTCTTCTTGAAGGAATTTTATCACCGGGAGAGTTAACTGAATGGGAAATACAGCCTCAGTGCCATATACCAGCTTCAAGGGAGAATTCCCTGTGGATCTTTTAATGATCAATTCGTCAGCCCATAGTGCATACTTGAGCTTAGAATCCCAATTCTTTTTATTGTCGTTTAACAATGTCTTAATTATCCTTATCAGGCTTTTATTAGAGGATTCTGCTAGACCATTTCCTTGAGGATAATATAAGGTGGAATGAACAAGTTTAATACCCATTGAATCACACATTTCCACCAATTCTTTTGCCCTCAAGGCTGCTGCATTATCTGTGATTAATTTATTTGGACAACCAAATCTAGTAAAGATATTTTCTGTTAAAAAAATCATGACCCCATTATGATCAGCATTCCTGGTAGGGATTGCTTCAATCCACTTGGTAAAATAATCAATGGCTACTAATATCCAACTGTGTTGGCCACTGGAATGTGGATTTATCTCTCCAATGAAATTCAAGCCCCACTGCTGAAAAGGTCCTTTTGCAAGTATTAGTTTTAAGGGAAGGGACTTCAACTGTTGTTTTCCTTCAAATATTTGGCACTTGTCACAAGATTTAACAAATGAAAATACATCATAAAATAAGGAGGGCCAATAATACCCAACTCTGAGGATCTTGTGGGCTGTAGTCTTCCAATAATGGTGCCCTCCACACATGCTAGAATGAAACTACTGCATAACTTCTATTGAATGTTCTTTGTCCAAACACCTTAAAAGCATTCTAGCGGGGTCCCTCCAGTAGAGCAAATTTTCATTAAAGCAATACTTTGTTGCCCTGAGCTTTATAGTTCTAGCTTGACTTTTAGTACAGCTTGGAGGGATTTCTAGCTTCAGCAAGAATTTGATTATTACATAATACCAGTCACAAGAAGCTAGATTTTCGGCCACTGACTGCCTTCTCTCTGGTTCAGCTGCTTCCTCTTCTTTATCTATCTGACCAATTTCTGCAATTGTGCACAAGAAATCTATATCCAATGATCTGCAATTTTCTTCAGCTAACAACATGGCGAGATCCTGACCTCTAACAAGCTTGGTGGGCTTCAATTCTATATTAAACTCAATTAATTTTGCAATCCATCTAGCCCTCCTTCCATCAGCATCAGGTTGTGTTAGGACATCTTTTATTGCAACAGAGGGTACATATGAATTTATCTTGGAATGCAGAATATAAACTCTAAAAGCTTTCAAAGATTTGATAAGAGCATATGCATGTTTCTCCATAATATCATACCACAACTCAGCATCCCTTAACATTTTGCTGAAGACTACCACTAGATGCTCTGAGCCCTCTTCATCTGCTTGTAATAAAATTGTTGCAATGGTGTCTTCATAGGCAAATGAAAATATTTGGAACTCCTTGCAGTAATCTGGACTGCTTAGGGTGGGAGCTTCCATAATAGCCTACTTAATGAAATCAAATGATTTTCTTGCTACCTCAGCCCATTTTATCTCTGACCCCTTCTTCAACATGGAGGTAATATGCTTCACATGTTTAGCAAAATTCGGTATAAACCTCCTCAAAAAATTAATTTTTCCTAGAAAGGACTGAATGTCCTTCTTTGATCTCGGGACAGACAAAGTCTGTATGGCCTTTACCCTTTCTGGGTCAATTCGGACACTTGCAGCAAAAACAACATGTCCCAATAGCTTGCCTTCTTCTAAAGCAAATTGTGATTTTTTAGGATTGACTGAAATTCCAAACCTCCTGCACTTCAGGAACACCTTTTTCAAATGTTGTAAATGACTTTGATGGCTACTGGAGTATACTGTTATGTCATCAAGGTAGATAAGGAAAAATCTGTCCTTCTCTCCCACAAAAGATATATCCATATCTCTTTGAAATGTGGCTCCATCATTCATCAAACCAAAGGGCATTTTGGAATACATGAAAGTGCCCCAAGAAGTGGTGAATGCAGTCTTCTCTTGGTCATATGGATGTACAGCAATATGATTAAAACCTAAAAATCCATCTATGAAAGACATCACTTCAGCTCTTAAGACCTTCTACAGCAAGTGCTCCATCTTTGGTAAAGGATAGTTGTCTTTCTTGGAGCATTTGCTTAAGTTTCTGAAATCAACACAGAGTCTGATTTCTCCACTTTTCTTCCTCACCACCACCAAGTTGACTACCCATTTAGACTATCTCAGGGGAACAATAATTTTGGCAGCCAACAATTTTCTGATTTCCTTTTCTATGAGATGAAGGAGCATAGGATTTACTGGTCTGAGCTTCTGCTTGAAAGGAATGATATCTTTCTCTAAAGGGATTTTATGTTGGATGATATTCCTATCATAAGTTTTTAGATCACTATACTCCCAGGCAAACACATCAGCAAATTGCTTCATTAATTTGCAATATTTAGAACTTTGGTCAGTAGACAGGTGTGGGGGCAAATTTATGTATCTAGGCTAACCTGGACTTCCTATATCATCCTTACGGACTACAGATTGGTCTTATTTTTGGGCAGTCTTGTAAGGCACATCATTCTAGTCAAACAGTCTTTCTAGAGGAATTAGGCCCTTGGGAATATGATTGTTGCGAAGCTGGACAATGTTATTTTTACCAATTTCATTTCTAAGCTAAGCTTGGGGATTTTTTTCCAAGGCTTCATTTTCTTGGTCAATTTGCATATCAGAAAATTCATCAAGGACTTGCAAGAATCTATTCAGCTCATCATCATCATTAAAAACCTTCCAATGTTGGACATTATCAGGAAAGGATGGTTTGTACTTCATTTGGACTTCATAAACCAATCTGGGAGGCATGGGAGGGATAAATAGACTAGCAGACATGGCAAGGGAATCAACAAGCTGAGTTTTGGCTCTAGGAATGTATGAAATACAGATATTGTCAAAGAAATCTTTGAGTCTCCATACCTCATCTCTACATGCTTTCAGCCTTGGGTGCTTTGCCTGAAATGTTTTATTTACTTGCTGAATGATCAGGTCAGCATCTCCAAACACCTTTATGTTCTTGATTCCTCTGTCTTTAGCTGCATTAAGGCCCAATAGCAGAGCCTCATACTTTGCTGTATTGTTTGTGACTTGGAAAGCCAGCTTAAAAGACAACTGTGTGCTTTTTTTTTCTAGAGATATCAGCACCACCCCTACTCCTGCAGTCTCCCTAGAACATGCTCCATCAAAGAACATCTCCCAATCGTGACTTCCTTGCTCTTCCTCGGCCTGAACAATTGTTTTCTTGAGCTGCAACGAGGCCTTTTGAGATTCTTCTATTTGGCAAATACATGCTCCAAAATTAGTGTCCACAGCATATATGGCATGATTTGTAGGATTTTTCTCATCACTGATGATATATGCCAATCGTGCTTCTCTGTATAATCTCCTGCTTTCTCCTCCAAAGACTCGGACAGTGGCATAAGATAGATCATTTTGTAATGTCCCACCTAGTCTCTTAATCCATCCTTTGGACAACAACATGCCAAACTTAGGAGGGACATCTACTACCACAATGTCCATCATCATACTTTTCATGTGCAGATGCATTAGGGTAATAGCCAGATATTTGATCAGTCCTAAAAACTTCACCTTTCTTGAGCCAAAAGAGAATAAATCATGATATGGTCTAGTGATATCAAGGTCTAACTCTTCCATGACTATTTTTGGCATTAAATTGTGGCTGGCCCCTATATCTAGTAGGCAGTTGTGGAGGATTTTGTCATGAATGGTCAAGGAGACATAAAAAGATGGAGAATTATTATCAGTAGGTTCAATCATGGGGCTAAGCACAATGGCAGGCTTATCATCTTGCAAATTGATAGAGCCAGTGGAGGTTTGCATGGCTTTCAGATCAAGAGCTTCAAGGATAGGCTTTCTAAACACTTCACTCTTTACAAGTTCTAACAGAGGCACAAACATTTTTAATTTCTGGACTTCTACTTCAAAGCTGAAAAGGGAAGGTGACTTGTCAGGACCTATTACCTCTTGAATTGGAGCTTTGAGGATGACTGGGTCAGCTACTGGTCTTTTTTGCCTGGTATTTTGTGACTCTGTTTGGACTGCAGCTCTTTGGGCAGGGTTCTCCTTGACATTTTTTTCATTCGACCTCAGGTTATATCTTTGTTGTTCACCAGTCTGCAGGACAGCCTCTATGTCCCATCTTTGATTGTCTTGCTCTTGCAACAAAGACTCTTCATACTCAGCCAATGTAAAAAAGGCAGCGCTCATCTTCAAATTGTTCCTCCTACATGACTACATTCTGGAAAGGAGCTTTAACTTTTTGTTCTTCATTTGTTTCTTTACCCCTCTGAATTATCTGTAACTATTCATTTGCTCTTCTGTACAGTTTTGAATTTCTTGGAGCAAATGTATTATGTTGCCTTGTCTTTCCTGGATTCTACTCAACTTTCAGCTTAGAAATTTTAGCAGCTAATGACTCTATCATCTTAGTCATTTTATCTAATTTAGGCTCTGAAGATGATGTAGAGGAAGAAGAAGCCTCACCTGTCCGCCTTCTTCTGTCAACATGACTTTTGAGCTTTTCTGCAACCATAATATTAGACTCTACTTCTAGGACTGCATCTTGAATGTCTGCCAGAGTGGAACATCTTCTTTCTCTTAATAATAGGCAGAAATCAGAGTCAAAAGCATTGGCATAAGTGAGTTTGGCAGAGGTAGGGGTAGGCTTTACCTCAACTAGTATTTTACTATACATACGATTAAATCTCTTATTAAAACCAGGCAATGATTCCCCAATTTCCCTCTTTAGATTACCAAACTCAGTATAATAATACAACAAGTCCTTATCTCCCCATTGCTTCAAAAATGCTTCATCTAATGTTTCAATGTCAGCAATAGATCTAGGGGCCAGTTCTCTGAACCACTTTCTAGCCTCTCGATCAAGGCTTTGGACAAAAATTCTCATCCATACATCATTTTCACTAATGTCTAAGTTATCAGCATAACTATAAAAAGCTTCAAGGTGTTCTTCAGCTGTTACCCCATTTGTAGCAGTGAATTTAGGCATATATTTTTGGTATTCTCCCACAGGCATAGGATTCAAAGGAATAGGCAAAACCAAAGGCCCGTATCTAGCAGCAACAATTCTTTCTATCCTCGTAGGTGCTTGCTGGCCTACCATGACTGGCTTATGTGGAAGACTACTCGTAGGTTGAGTAGTATGAAACAATGAAATGGATGACAGAGACAAAGGGATATTATGGACTATATGGGATGTTATTTTTGTACTCGAATCCAAAGGGGAACTAACGGAGCAAGGGGTTGTATCAATATCTGAAGGAATTTCCTTACTAACAGTGCTGGGTTCTAAATCATCAAACTGTAAATCTTCAGCTATGACTTTATCTTTCAGAGATGCATAATTTTTCTTAGGCTTACTTGATCCTGATGCCCCTTTCTGTGATGATTTCTTCTGTTTAAAAATCTTTTAAGGGTTAGGTACTGGGTCAGCTGGTCATTTCTGAGGATTTGTTCATGTGTGTCTCACAAATTGAGCCAGAACTGCAATGTGGATTCGCCACCAGGTAGGTCCTCCAGTAGAGTCGCCAAATAGATGATTACAACCAGAAATGTGTCCAAACCTTGTTTATCATCAAAGCTTGGAACTGTGTTGTTTCCTAGGGAAGTTGAGCTTCAATCTCCTCTCCCTGGTAATGGCGCAAATTAATGTTATCACCCCAAGAAACTCTCCTAGGTTGTATCTCAGAGATGCTCGAGAACATTACAAACTCAACATGATGTTGGAAATGGATGAATGGAAGGAATGATGCTTGTTCAAGGTAGATAACCACTCCTACTATGCTTAACTCCAGGCATGGGTGAACACCCTCAGACTACAAGGCTTTAGACCACCAATCACTCATAGTTTAATGAATAGTTGAACATGAAGAATACTGACCACACGAGCAGATGCACAGGACCTTGTGATGGCTAGCTGCAATTAGTAAAAGGTCTAAAAATCTATTTCCTAATGCACAGACAGAATGACAACTTTTTGGTACTAAGTAAAAAGAAACCTGCATGACACATTCAATAATACATACAAGATTCTAACACAAAGGTGGGATGACAGCCCCTCAAATGCTAAATATCAAGAGCACATGAATAAATATATAACAGACACATCCTAGAACAGAGAAGAAGTGGAAAGTGAGCAATTAACAACAAAAGAAGCTTGTATTAGCTAAAAATGAAGACCAAACGCTGCAAGTATCACAGTAGTTACAGTCTTCAGAAGTTAAACCTTACATCAGAACCAAAACCATCAACCATCATCACATCTTTGTTCTAGATATATATAGAGGTTGATTACAAAATATCTATTATTCTATGCATGGACGGGTCATAATGGACCACCAACCACATTAACTATCTGATATGAATCTCTGCTACAATCTGCTGCTTCCATAAATGCATTTGACATTTTCTGGTACTTGGTTGTCCTTCCTGAGCAGGTAGAATGTCCTCTGAAAGAATGATCCATAATTGATTAATGTTGTGAACTGGTCGAGGAATGCCCTTTTGTTCTCCAGTCATCCTTCTTTAAATGCAGTTGTTGAAGAGTAATTGTGCTGGGCACAGGTAGGTGGCCACCTTCTTACTTCAGGAGTATAGAATGACTATGGACGTGGATGGGCGGAGGAAGAAAATAGGTCGTTGGATGAAACAGGCAGATGGAGGAGATCAATCAATAGAGGATATCAGAAGAAAGGGAAACAGGGGATCATGGGTCGTTGGATCTCAGGCGGGGAGATCCAACAATCGTCGAGTGTGGAAGATGCAGGGAAGATAATGCGTGGGAGAAGGGTACGGTGGTGGTAAGTGGTTTTATCACACCACCTATCATAGGAGGTGGTATCCGTATAATGGGCAGCGAACACAGTCATGACGTGACACATGGTGGAGGAACCCACTTCCCTCGTGGGTTATCATGTGTGCAAGTCACGGCGGCGGGGAAAGCGACTATCGTTAGATCGCGCGGTGGATGCGATTAACGGTGGGGAAATGATGATAGGTTAGCGAGCGGGAGATCCGACGGAGACCGTTAGATCGGGAAAATAAACGGCTGTGATTGCAAAAGCGACAAATGGTTATGATGGCGTGAGTTCATGCGTTAAGTGCCCAAGCTAAATAAACATGGGTGTATGCAGGTTTTTGGAATAAAGCATAAACAACGGGATAAAAGGGAATTTAAGGTTTACAAAGGATTTTGGAGGAAAATAGGGACAACAGGAGTGAAGAGAATATAAGGGAAATGAAAGGGAAGAATGAACCAGATTGTTATGAGCTCCCTTTGACCATAAAAAAACATGGTCAAGCTGTCTATGATCCTCAAATGTCAAAATTTGTAGCAGAGCTAACAGCATGGTTACTTTTTTTTTTTACATTTTATAGTTTTTTTATGTTATTTCTATATATTTTTTATATTTGATTTTTTTTGTCATGTTTCTTATATTTTATTACTTGTTATTATTTTTTAACTTTCTTTTATTCAATATTTGAATTTTTTTTTCCTTTTTGTATTTTGTGTTTTTTTTATGGTTGTTTTTTTTCAATATTTGAAAGTTTGTTTTCTTATGTATCTTTCTTATATATATATATATATGGTGTGTGTCAATGCTTGTCTAGCAACCCCATCCCATTATGTGCAATTTGATAGTTGAATTTTAATTCTTTTTGCAATGTATCAAGTTGTCTTAGGCTAAGATTTTAAAATCGTTATACATTTAGCATTTAAAATGATTACTCTTGGTATAATAACTCTTTCATTGAGATATTTATTTTTAAACTTTTCTCAGTCATAATTTTTTTCCATAATGTCACGCTTGAAATATTTTGAAAACTTAAGATTGTTTTGTAGACATAATCTTTGGTTTTAATTCCATGGTTGAAAAATTGTCGAGTTTTTAATATTTTTCTAAGTCATGATATTTTATATTTAATGCTATGGTTGAAAACAATTAAAAGTATTTTTTCCTAGCACCATGCCTAAAAATTGTTGGAATTTTAAGGTTTTTCAAAGAAGTGACATTTCAAATTTAATGTCATGTTTAAAAATAGTTGAAATTTTAAGGCTTTTAAAAAACGTAATATTTTATCTTTAATGTCATGCTTGAAAATTGTTGTAAATTTAAAGTTTTTCAGAGTCATGATATTTTATTTTTAAAAGCATTATTAAAAATTGTTGAAAATATACCCTGAAAAAAAAAAAAAAAAAACGTAATTTGGGCATCATCACTTTTCAATTTCAATGTGTTTTTTGCACCAAACAAAATGACTTTTATTTCTTTTTACTGTTATTTTTAAAAAAATATTGAAAATTTACTCTGAAAAAAAAAATGGCAATGCATAATCAACACTTTTTATTTTTGGGTTGTTTTTTCATACTTGTTTTGGGTTTTTGGGCTCGAGTACGCATTTTGAGGTAATAGTTCCCATTTGATTGGTATCTATGTTATCTAAGGTCTATCTTTCAGTCCTTCTGAAAACATTTACAAAAAAAAAAATTCTACTATTTTTAAGAGCTTCCTCTCCTCAACATTTTCTAAAAAACCTCATTCCTTCATCAATAATTTAGAAATTACTTGGTGATTTTGGGAAAAATCAAAATTTTTGGGGGTTTCCAGAATCTTCCATATCTTAGATCTTCTAGAAAAAAACTCATCATTAACCTTAGAAAATTTTCATTAATGGAATTAAAAACTGTCCATTTCATTCAAAATATGGATTTTTTTTTACCAATATTGATATGAACCTGGATCATCAATTTTGGGGTCAAATGTGATCTAGGCCATTGTAAACAAAAAATCATGTTATGACACCCTAAGGGCTTTTTCATCATGGCTCAACCATCATGGGTACAATCCACACAATCACCTAGACAAAATTTCTCCCAAGACATATTTTTTTTTCTATTTTATAATTTTCCAAAAGTTATATATTCCTCTTATATTAAAGAATTCCTATAATTTTTTAACATGATATAAGCTATGAACTTAGCTTCCTAAGCTTCCATTCTACTACGTATTGATTAAGTTGACAACCATTTTCAAAATTCACACCTAATTCACCTAGGATTTTTGTATTTCACTACAACATTCCCATCTTCCCTAACATCAAGTGAATTAAAATTTCATAGGAAGCGATTTTATCAAATTTGTATTGACCTTTACTTGATACGAGTCTAGTGTGGAGCTTGAGCTTTGTGCCACCTCGAAATATACACAATTTTTTCACCGGCCCATGTTACTACTAATTCAACTATGATACCATTTTAGCATGCAAAAATACACACGTCATAACATTCGTGTACATATGTAGCTAATATAATTCTTAATGTTTCCAATGTAAGTGAATTAAGCATGGAAAACAACATTTAAACACATTGTTAGTGAATTAAACATGTCATTCATACACATCATTTACCCAATGATCAATATCGTAACCATATCAGTTATCTTTATTATGCTTTATATAATTATCTACAAATCTCTAACATTCCACCTTATCATAGAGTTTGTTTCTCCAAATCTATCATTTACAAGTAAAACTAAGATGGGGATATGAGTTCACAAGGATGAACAAACTTATATTGGCATGTGCAGTCTATTCATGTAGCACAATATTAGTAAAAGCACAGTGGTGTGACTCTTATAGTTATTCCAAACACTCATCTTTATCCCCCATAAGTCTACACAATCTAGGGGATGAGATTTCATTATTTGGACCATAGTTTCCTAGAAAATTCCCATCCCCTATAGGATTCCAGCATAGCATCAGCTAGGCATTTCTCATCTAAGCCCTCTAGGAAATCAAGTTGTTATAAGATTGCTTACAATAGCACAACTCTTGGGAACATTTCTCAATGAGAAATTTTCAGTAGCTTATTTCTCAACATAACTATTAGCATTAACAATGTACTCTTAGCACATAGTAATAACTTTCTTATCTTTCTTGAACTAAACACTGCTTCCCTACACTTCTCATTGCTTGCATAATTGCCTACAATCCCCACTCAAATTTCCTTTTCCATGCATAGTTTCTTGACAATTTATTTCCCCAAAGATGATTGTATTTAGCCATATCACCATAGCTAAGTGAATTTAGTCTCTCGCCTACCTCTTACATGAGTGTACCCCCATATTTTAATAAATATATGAGTTGATTCTTCTACCAACATCAAACACGCATTTAATTATTATTATAATAAAGAAAATTGGTATCATATGGTAATCACAATAAATTTAAGAAAATAACATGGTATTATTAACATCTTAGTTTTCCCTCCAACATATTTTTCATTTCTGTATCTTATAAAATCATATCACTCTAACTCTAACTTTATCTCTATCTCCCTTAAAACAAATCATACATCACATTTTATTATTTTCAATATACAATACTTATACATTGTAATTATATATAGCTAATTATAACATCAAAATCTAAATGTTCCAACAACATTGAAATGCTTTGAACAAAAAAAATTCATTTCGAAATATTAGATATCCTATTCAAATTTATTATATGTTTAGTTAAATACCACATAATAATTTCAAACTAAATTTAATATTAGACTTTAAATAAACTTCCTACCTTTTCTAAATATCATAGATTAATTTTTTTTTAAGTATCAATATCAGTTAAATATTAAATTTACTGTGTTAAACAGAAAGTACACATCCCTCATGTGCCCTAACACGACTATTTATTTAAAATAGAGTGCTCTCATTTTTATTATTGGCAATTGTCCCAAAAGGTACAATGAAATGCCGATAAGATTATTATATTGAAATTGTTAAATTTTTCTAGAAGAGTTAATTGATTTGTGGAAAACTTTGTTTTCTTGAATTGAATCATTGTGCAATTACCCTTCATAAAATAATTAGAATACTGTTTTCAAATTTCCATAAATTTCTTCTTCCCGTAAATTTTAAATATAAAATCAAATTACAGAGTATATTTCTTTCCCCAAAAAAATAATAAAAATAGAATACAACAGAATCAATGTTATTTGTGCTGAATTTATAAGTTTACAATAAGAAAAATTTCGCTTCTCTGGTCAGAGCTGAGTTCATTTGTGGCCTCACGATATCCAGCGCTCTGAGAAAGTATAAAAATATGCACATTACACTGTTTTCTTTAATTTTTTTAATTACTTAAGGGATAGGTTTTTTTTTTCTTTTCAAATAACAGAGTGATGAAATTAAACGACTTACCCGGGTAACCCTTTGAATCAAAGACGATTGTATTCATATTGGAATTGCGGTGCCACGACAACGGCAAATGAACCATTGAAGAAGCAGGAGGCTACATCCACAAACCCAAATTTCGCGTCATTCTCGAATCGATTCCAATAGATACTCCAATGAACCGTCTAACCGAAGTGAATTGCCCCGCCCTATACCTGGAATACCTTGCACCTGTTTATTATCCCCGTCGAAGTCATCCAATCTCTATTGCCGAAGGGCGCCCCTTGTAATAATTAATGCAGTTCCTCTGATGCTACGTTGAGCTAGGATAGCTTTGCCTATCATAATGATAATAGCAGGGTAATTTGTGCTTATTACAACAGAATGCCGCGGGCTGGAGGCCGCAATCCATTGCAGAAGAACGGTGTGAAAATGCCGTATCGAGAGGGCATTGGTGCCTTAGATGCGTCCACAATACAGTATCTACTTGATTTCGTCGTAGAATTCACACATTGTAGTCATTTTTACCTCTAATCCTCAAAGATTGCTCTAAAACCAGTAAATACCATCCGTATTCCAAGGCTTCGAAGGGATTAAGAGATATAATTGTAAAATTATGCATACCAGAAAAACAGCCGTTCAGGCAGCTTATAGCACCAATCTTTACCGAAATTGTGCCAAAACCAGCCAAAAATGCACAAATTTCTGGCAAATTTGCACCGGAGCTTGTTGAACCCACAGAACCTTGGCGCTCCAGGACCGAATCGGCGACAGAAATGGTCGAATTTGCGATTCGAAGTATTTTGAGGATTTCAGGGAGTATTGAAATGAAAGAAAGCATCGATTTGCAGGAGGCTACCCTCTTTCTTGCCACACTTTTCGGATATTTATGTTAATAACCCTCCTTTGACGCTTTTTAACCTGCAAAAGTGCACCAAGGACGGTGATGTGTGAAATGATTTGTCAATTATATTTACTTTATAAATAAAATGGTGAGATGTTAATAGGAGATATTATCTTCAACTTGCGTGTGATCACCCACGGATTTCAACCCATTAGAAAACTCCACGTCAATAGCGAATTGAGGACAGAGCTCTGCGCTTTTCGATTAAGTGTTTTACTGTTAGCAAATTCCACGTTAACTGCCTTGCTGTGTTGACATGATTCGTTTTTGCGGCAAGTTCAATGCACAGCAGAATATGGAGGTGAAAAGAAAGCAATTCAATCGATATTCTGAAAAAAAAAGCAGTCAAAGTGAAATGCATGCTTGTCAAATGCAATGCACGGGATTTCAAATCAACAGTTAAAAGTGTCTCATCTGATCCAAGTGTTTCACCTAATCCAACGAAACAAGGTAAAAATGTTGACTATTGTTAATGCATAAAAAAACCTATAAGCCTAATTATACACTTCACTTTTCAAGTGCATTAAAATGGTTTACAGTTAATTTGCATAGAATAAATAATCTTGCACGCTCCTATAACAAGTTCCTCGGATTATCGCGCAACTGGCTACCAGGCACGCAAGCAGAAGTAGCAAGGATTATACAGCAAAAGCCATGATTTTGTAACCTAGTTAGATTACGGCAAATATAAATGGCGTCGGCAAATTTAAATGGCTTTTTTTACCTAGGCAGAGGAATTGCCTCGACCATTACATGTAATTAGAATTTAGCTTAAAAAAATTAAAAAAAAGTGGTAGGAGTAGGGTTTGAATCATGTATTTTATGGTGGAAATGATGGAAATAGATTTAGCACTATCAAACACTATAAAAAAATATTGAAATTTGAAAACTGTAACCTGAATTTACCAAAATTCCTCACCAATTTTATCAAAAATCTTATCATAATTTTCAAAGCAAATTTACTAGCTGATTAGACTACGGCAAATCGCAAAATCTTTTAACCATCATCTATGGATATCATGAAATCTCAGAGCTCAATTTTTACATCCCGCCTCTTGAATCGAGTGAAGTGAAGAAGTCGCCCGTTTTAAACGACGTGGATCCTCTGCAGTTATGGGAGCTATTGTAGACATAAATAACAATGATTTGCTTGTTTGATAATAAATGTACGTGAATAATGGAAAACAAGTGACATTTTTTCGCCTACTGATGCAAAACTGTGATTATGCTTGGATCTCTAAACTCTATTGTACTCTTTATTTAATTCACTGACAGCTAAAACTTCAGATTGTGATCCCTATTCAATCTGAGTTCCTGACGCAGAATAATCTGTTCTATCGTTTTAAACTTATGATAATGTTAGGTTTAATCGGTTATTAGTTTAATAGTGTAAAAGAAGGTTGGGTTTAGTGGATTTTCTTGCAGTGCATCGTATCACATTACTCGGGGAAACATGATGTCCAGTGACCAGAGGCCTGGCTTTGCTTCCAAGCGAAGTCTAGGATGCAGTGATAGACTCTATGATCTCGGAGAATATTCCTCGGGTTTGGCAGCAGTCAAGCATACTCTCTTAATATTAGCTGTAATGGTTTTTTCCTTAGTTATATATTAATACGTGATGTTATTTGATTTATTAATAAAATCAAAATTTGAGATTTGTGTATCAAGAGATTTAATTCTTTTCTTTATACAAACTTAGATGAATTAAATTAATTTAATTATAATTATAATTATTAATTTTATATTTTATTTTATTTATTTTTATGAAATTTAAAATTATTTTAAAATATTTATTGATAATTATAATTATTTTATTATATTTTGTTTGTTTAATAAAATATTTTATAACTTAATACATTACAATACAATATCTCTATCATATTAATTGAAAACACCTCTTACATAAAATAATATATTATATATATATATATAAAATTAAAAAAAATTACTCGTTTCTTATCTAATTACAAAACATACTTGTTATATAAAATATTTTATTATATATTATATAATATATATATATATATATATATATATATAATTATTTTTATTTAAAAAAAATAAAAATAAATTTATTTTGTTTGAAAATCAATGTAAAAAATACATTATGTATATTAAAAAAACATTTTACACCATTTAAATTTCCATTTATAAAATTTTAGAAGAAAATTCTTTTGGAAAAACGTAAAATATAACATAATTTTTACCGGGGATTGGAATTTATATACTAAAAAGATGTATGAATTCCATAATATTACCTAATACATTTAAAGCCCTCTCACAAAAAAATAGATTTCTACCATCAATGTCATTGAATTTTATGTTAAATGTATGGAATAAAGAAAAGGTGTGAAAACCTAAAAATGAAGTCATTAAAATTTGTCATCAAATTATGAACTTTAATTACAATAATGAATCACTTCGATCAATGATCTTGTTTGATTTTCACAAACAGTGCCGAAAAGCACGCAATCAAATTACAAGATTATAGTGATTGGTCCCCTTTTACCTAAAGTTTATGAAATTATTTATGAAAAAAGATTAGTGTGTTCTTCTCCTTATCAAAGAATAATTTAGGTTTTTTTCCTTATCAAAGAATAATTTAGGTTTTTTTTTTTTATATTAAAGAGGAAGGCTCAAAATCTATTAACATTATATTTATGGAAATTTTGACACTATCAAAAAATTAAATTAAATTGATTATTATATATTTTTAGGATTTTATCTAAATAAGATTTTCATGTTTTTTCAAATAAATTATTTTATAAATTTAAAAAAAATGTCTATAACTCCAAAACATATACTAAGAAATCATGATTTCATAGTTTATTGGTTTTCCACCTCTTTGAATGAGGGAATGTTATTTCTCAATCTTCATTGGATCCATACATTGTTAAATATGATCAAACTCTACAAGACCTAGCTTCAAGTTGTCATAAGAATTGATAATGTTGGAGGCATGTGAGAGAACATATGAGAGAAAGGATCTAAGGTGACTACATTTAGTGTCAAGAGAATCTATTTGCTACCTTTCCATGTGAATAAGGCTCAATATATTTACATAGTGGCCAACATCTTTCTACTACAACTCGACTAGTATGACAACAAGTGTTATCAAGTCATTATTATTTTCTTGTATGTCTCCTCATACCTATGGATCACCTTATGGACCTTTTTAACTTCTAAATTATTCATATTAATATCCCCTCCCCAAAATGATAACCAAAATAAAATAAAATTAGATAAAAAAATAATAAGAATATATAAAGCCAGAGATAACTCAAACTATAACAATGAATCCATTCGTTTTTAATTTAGAGAACCTATTAAGGGTAATGTGTGTCAATATCAATGAGAAAGCCTTCAAAATTAACTAGGATTATTCCATGTATCCAAGTTTTCAAGTTTTCCTGGGTTAACTCAAATACAAAGAACCACTTGGATGACTTGTGTAAATTTAGACACCTCTAGTCAAGTCAAGAAAAGACACAAAATATTATTTCTCACAAATAGATTAGGTTATGCCTCTAAAGGATGCCTTCCCTATTGTCAACTTCCAAAATGTCCATACTATCTCTGTTAGTGAACGAAGAGAGGGTCATGGAGGGAAATCTATTTTCCTATATTTATTATAGGATGCTAATGAATGACAATGATGAACAACATGTGAGCCCATTTTGAGTGAATAAAAAAGGTGAAAATACCGCATCTCAACTCTTGGTCAATATTTGTTCTATATTTTGACCTTAGAAATGTGATGAATGAAGTGTGAAAAAACTCAAGTTCCTATTTCCATTCAATTAAGGGATAAAATTTTATTTAATGATCCTTCTTTTAATCGAAACGCTTAGATCAAGGGAAAATGCCACCTTGGCCCAACGACCATCATTGTTATTCAATTCTTAGTTGATATAGAAGAATGATACCTTTTTCGATGTTAATAGGGAGTTACATGATTCTAAAAATGATGGATTTGAGTTGATTCTCTCGAAGGATGGATCTATCCATCATGGCTTTAATTATTAGAATGGAATACCTTAGTACTATTAGGGACTGGATTTCTTCTTCCATGGAAATGGAAAAGATGTGATGAAGTTATACATCTCTATGAAATTATTGGAAAGACTTCCCAATTCCCGAGAATAATGTATTTCTTTGCTTCCTTTAGATTACGTATACTCACTCCACCACTTACCAACATTTTACTTTGTTATTAAAAAAGAATAGAAATATAGATGAAAAGAAAGCATGATTTATAAGATATAATTCAAAAATTTTCTTTTTAATTTCTTATAAGATTATTACATAGGTGTTAAAATGATAAAACCATTATATCCTTAGTTGATTATGCATATTATGAAAACTTTTAATACAGGGAAACTATAAAATGATGTAATAATTCACTTTGAATTGAAAATTTCAATAATAAGTATATACTAAAATGATAAGAATTAATTTCAAAAAATTATTCGCAACTTATAAGCTAAATAAGGTTTTTTTCAGTCTTGCCCTAGAAGATCGAGCAAATCCAGAAGCGTTTTATAACTTATAACCTGAAAATTAAAAGTAATACACCATATCCCATTCTCCTTATAGAAGCAGGTCTTTCTTCTATTGAGAGCCTAGCTATGCTCAGGTTTCTGATGTACAAGCACAAGCTCAATAACATAGACAATCATAGACTTCCTAAGCTAGCTTTAAATTCCAGCCAAAATCAACTAAGGCTTAACCGAGGATGGCATAAGGACACAAGGGCCTGGTTAAATTATTGGGAGATCAATGAGAACGATGCTTTG